>JAFBJQ010000408.1:0-62968 GCA_016785345.1 Trinectes maculatus | reverse complement strand
ACAGCTTCAAAAACCACCACATTCAGACGCATCCGGGAGATGGGCTACAACTGTCGGGTTCCTCGGGTCAAGCCACTTCTGAACCTGAGCCACCGTAGGAAGCGTCTCAACTGGGCCAAGGAGAAGAAGGACTGGACTGTTGGCCAGTGGTCCAAGATCCTCTTTTCTGATGAAAGTAAAGTGTGCCTTTCATTCGCGAATCAAGGTCCAAGGGTTTGGAGGAAGACGGGTGAGGAACAGAACCCAAGCTGCTTGAGGTCCAGTGTGAAATATCCACAGTCAGTCATGATTTGGGTATGCCATCACAGTGCTTGACTGGCCAGCCAACTCACCAGACCTAAACCCCATTGAAAATCTATGGGGTATTCTCAAGAAGAAAGTGGGCGGCACCAGACCCAACAACAAAGAGCTGACAGCAAGCATCAAAGTAATCTGGGCTTCCATAACTCCCAGGCAATGTCACAGGCTGATCGCCTCAATGCCACATCGCATTGAGGCAGTGATTAATGCAAAGGGATTACCAACCAAGTACTGAAGATATCGTTTTGAAAGTACCATATTTTCATTGATTTGATGTCATCCTAATTTCTTTCTTTTTTTTCCTGCAAAAACTGAGAAGTAAATGGTGATTTCTTCACAGTATTCTAATTTTTTGAATTCCTGTTTTCGTGGGTTTTATGAGCTGGAAACCCAAATTATGTAAAAATAAACAAATAAACACTTCAAATCGTTTAAATTGTGGGCCCTGAATCTATAATCTATGAAAGTTTAACTTTTTGAATGGAATTATGGAAATTAAACAACTTTTCCATGATATTCTAATTTTTTGGAAAGGGTCTGTATATGTTATAGTCAAATTTGTATGTTATCGTTCGGGATAGCACTGAATTTTAAGCTTGGAGTCTTGATGTGTTAATCACTGGCTCCTTTTCAAAGAAAAAAAAACCATCCTGCTGTTAAAACAAGACTCATCCCTTCCTGTGCAGCAGGAAAACAAATGTAGCCTACAGAAGAGCAAATGGAAAATATGGTGCAATAACTCAGATAAAGAGTGGACGTTTGTGTCAATATAGGAATGTTACTATCACATTTAAAATGTTGAACTCCACATCAAACTGGAATGGTGTGTATTACAAACAGATAAACTATTATTCATTATCAGATAACCTAAAACGTTTTGAGGAAAAACAAGCTCTTACTGCAGGTGAAAAGAGCGACCAGATGGGACACTCAGTCTAAATGATGGACGCCCAAGAAACATGTTTGTTCAGATGACTGCAGGTGGATTTCACATTAAATGTGTCTATAAACAAGTGTCTCAGCCAAAATAAGGAACTTTTGGAATTCCAATTGTGCCAGTTTCCTTTGATGGGAAACCAATAAACTCTGGACAACTAATTGGACTAAATAAAATAACAGTCTCAGAGCTTTGTCTCGAGTTCGTCTGTCGAACTGCATTTTTTCTTCTTTACAGGGCAATAGAATATAGAAATATAATATATAGACTATAGTGAGCCTGCTGGTTGTGAAGGTGTTGTTATTAGAATAAAGGCAGGACAGGGAGGTGGTGAGTGTTTACTGTCCTGTTTAGATAACCTCGTGTTAGTGATGTAATTGTTAATGTTGACTCTGAAGGTAAATCATTATCAGATAACCTAAAACGTTTTGAGGAAAAACAAGCTCTTACTGCAGGTGAAAAGAGCGACCAGATGGGACACTCAGTCTAAATGATGGACGCCCAAGAAACATGTTTGTTCAGATGACTGCAGGTGGATTTCACATTAAATGTGTCTATAAACAAGTGTCTCAGCCAAAATAAGGAACTTTTGGAATTCCAATTGTGCCAGTTTCCTTTGATGGGAAACCAATAAACTCTGGACAACTAATTGGACTAAATAAAATAACAGTCTCAGAGCTTTGTCTCGAGTTCGTCTGTCGAACTGCATTTTTCCTTCTTTACAGGGTTATAGAATATAGAAATAGAATATATAGAATATAGTGAGCCTGCTGGTTGTGAAGGTGTTGTTATTAGAATAAAGGCAGGACAGGGAGGTGGTGAGGAGGAGAACTGCCGTTTAGTCTCAGTGTAAGTGTTTACTGTCCTGTTTAGATAACCTCGTGTTGGTGATGTAATTGTTAATGTTGACTCTGAAGGTAAACTCAAAGTAAGTGCCCCCCCCCCCCCCCCCCCCCCCCCTGATGTAATTGTTAATGTTGACTCTGAAGGTAAACTCAAAGTAAGTGCCCCCCCCCACCCCCCACCCCCGCTCCTCCTCCCCCTCCTCCTCCTGCTGCTGCTCCTCTGGTTTTATTCGCTCCATATGGTGTTGGACATGGTACCCAGGAAGGGAAAAAAAACCTTGTGTGGGCGGAGGAAAAGCCTCGTATTTTGTCCGTGCTGAAATTTGATTCAGAAGTTCAGGATCCTGGAAGACAAAAAGCACACGGAGGGGGAGGGCAGAGCAGCACAGACGGACCGAGTGGTGTGGGGGTTTTTTTTAATTTTTTTTTTTGACTGCGAGCAAAGTAAACTCAACCAAACATCTGCAGCCTCCGACAAAAGTAAGTGCACATATTACGACTAATGCTTGGCTGTGCATTTAACGGGGCCAGATAAGTGGCATTATTGTTGTTGTTGTTGTTGTTGTTGTTGAGGTTTAACAGTGAATTAGTGCAGCGGCCGCTGAATGGCCACAAACGATAAGATATGAACTGGAGAATAACTCCTGTGCCCCTCACGCGCAGCGCGGAGAAGGCGCGCGGCCGCGCATTCCGTCTCTATTGGGTTTATCAATGCATCTCCCGTTAATCATAATCCCTCTGCACTAACGCAGAGCAGAGCAGGCTGGAAGTGTTCTGTGGCAGAGGAATGTAAAAAGTGTGTTTTTCCTCTCAGAGAGTCAGAGAGAGCTGCACAGCAGCGGGAGAGAAGGGATTTTTCAACGCGGTCTAAAAAAGCGCATTACCCCCCCATTACCCCCACAACCCCCCCACCCCCCTTCATACGCGCGTTTCCACATCCTCGCCAGCCGACATTTACTCCCCCCGAGTCCTAATTGCGCTCTATAGGCCTACATGGTGAAGTCCTCATCGTTTGGAGAATGATCCTCGCCGCGGACCTTTTGTTTTTTTTCGCGTGCGCCATCGCTGGATGTGCGCCAAGACCAGAAAGGCAACCCAGAAGCACATGTGAATGAGAGAGTCGGTGAAAAAGAAAAAAAAAAGAAAAGAAAAGAAATCAGCGTACAGTTCATACAACGGCAGGGCAACAGAGGTCAAGGCAGTGGTGTGGTTTGACTTTAGTCTCTGCTCAGAGGCTTTGACATGGAGGTGCAGTCAGTGGTGTGAGTCTGGCTGTTATGGCCAGATGTGACTGAAAAGTAACGTTATTTACACACAATGCCGCACTGCTCCATACAAATCAATGCCCTGCATTCAGAATTGTAATCTAAAGGAGAGAAAAAAAAAGTAGATTACATATTGGGAATATCGAGTATGATTACAGATTATGCAGAATGGCCCATGTGTCTTGATCGTTTGGGGGAGAGGTTGTTTTTAAACCTTCATAGACTCTAATAGGAATCTTATTAATGCATTGATTGAACCAGTAACAATGAAGCCTCTGTTCATACGGCCATCACACGTTTTTTGTCTGCAAAGTAACCACAGCTGTTTTAGAACTTTGATGGAGTTAAACTGTGCATCATTTCCTCCTGAGCAGCAGTATATGGTGGTATAAATGGGAATACTGGAGTAAAAAAGAAGTACAGTACTCACTTTTTGGTTTTGTATGCTAACACCCAGTGTCGTCCTACTACTGGAAGAAATGTGTTCTCAAAATGTGACAGGTACTGAATACTTGGTCAGGTTCTCGGCTGTGAATCAGCAGGGGACATAACATTGACTTTGTTAGCTTAGCTTAGCATAAAGACTGTAAGTGGGGGGGTTGGGGGGGGCATGTAGCCCGGGTCTGTTCTGTGTTATTAAAAACCAGTCAGCAGCTCGGGTTGTGTAGACAGACTGTATAAGCTACAAAACAATCATAGGACATGGGTCTGAGAGTCCTGGCTGCTTCTAATGTGTATACTCTTATACTTATTTACTCATTATACCAGGATACAAGATTACAAATATACTTTGGTGTGTTTATGAGATCTTTTGGACTGGCAACGTATATTCTGTATTATTTTGAATAGGTTGATTCATTCTATCATTATATTCCCAAATGTTACGAATGAGTACAAATTTGATCAGATTGTAGTTTTAATATGTAAAAAAAAAACCCTATACAAATTCAGAGTTCTCCAGTATGATGAAGAGGAGCTCCTGTCTGTGATGTGAGGCGATTTTAACTTTTTAACTTTTGTGTGTGTTGTGTTTTTGATATCACACACACAAAGCTGTGTGTGTGTGAATTATCAAAAACACAGTCAGGTTTTATATAAAAGATGAAGCACTGGATTTTACACAAATACGATTTTAGAAAAAAGTCCATTGTTGACGAACAGATGGGATATCACATGATCATCAGTTCACGTTCTCCTTCCTGGTTTGGTGTGAAGAACTGATTTTGGATTCATGTCCTCCTGCTCCTCACAGGCTGACTATGAGCACCTCAGGGCTTCAGGCCACTAACCGGCAGAACGTGAAAGAGCTTGACAGCATGAAGGAGTCGATCAGTGACATAATCAACCAGCTCCAGGATATCGACCCGGCCAGGCTCTCCTTCTCCCCCTTCCTGGACCTGGACACGCAGATCTCTTTGGCGCCGGTGTCAGACAGCCCAGAGTCCTCGATGGAGGAGCTGCACTCGTCCTCCCACTCCGTCTCCGGCTCACAGCGCTCCCTTGAACCACCACCAGCAACGCATCAGCCAAAGAGTGAGTTATTACTGCAGTGTTTTAGTGTCTGTCTGGTGCTGAAGGACTTGAGCGGAGGCCAGAGCAAATTAGCAGTGGCTAAAGATGAGTTTGAGCCCAGGCTGAATCCAAAGGGAGGTGAAACAGTGACAGAACAGCTTCAAGTAGAGCAACAGTTAAAAAGCAGAGTGTGCGATTCTAAAGTGTAAGATGCAGCTGTAGTCAGAGAGGTTCAGGATCTTTACATCATTTATTAACTCTTGGTTAAAGTCTTTGGTGGTGATGTAGTATTTGAGATTGAATCAGTGGAAATGACAATGATTGTGTTCATCTTAATAAGTGTAACATCACCATTGCAGATTTATGGCACAGAGGGAAAAGGGAGTGTGTTGACAATAAAATAAATATATAAAGCTGTTTTTTTAAAAGCCTCATGCAAACCCCTCTGTGACAGGACCCAGGGTTCTGCTTTGCAGGGTGAATACCGGCAAATGATGGATTGAAATGAACCTGCGGATGATCGTTGATCTGTTTTTGGATGTTGTGTTAAAATGTGCTCTGGCTTGCACAGGCTCTGCTCCCTGCCACCAGCAGCCCGGTGACGGCCTCCCTGAGGAGCCACAAGCCGATCACACAGAGGAGGGAGAACTGGATCCCACTCTTGCCAGTCCGATCATCGCAGCACACAACTTGGACACTCCCACGGAAAACTGCATCAGCTCTCCAGCCCCGGCCTCTCAGGGAGATCTTCCCAACGGCACAGACACACCGAGATGGAGTCCAGAATCCACCAATCTGGACTGCACTGCGGACGAGGGTCGCCCTCTAATAGGCTCGCAGCCGGAGAGCGTGGAGCTGACGGTGTGGAGCTCAGGAGGACAGGAAGAGACTCGCGAGGTCACAGGGGAGGCTCCGGATCAGGGACGATGCTGCTGCCGCTGCTGCCAGTGTAAATGCTGCCAGAGCGGCCGAGTTCCCGCTTTCTTCTCCGTCCTGGCCTCTCTTCTGTGCGCAGTTGGGATGCTCTATGCACTCTATTTC
The DNA here is from genome assembly GCA_016785345.1 of Trinectes maculatus. Lineage (NCBI taxonomy): Eukaryota > Metazoa > Chordata > Actinopteri > Pleuronectiformes > Achiridae > Trinectes > Trinectes maculatus. The sequence continues at coordinate 57,068 of JAFBJQ010000408.1, read as the reverse complement.
TATGTCCCGATTAAACCCCCCGACTGCCCCGACATAGCCAGCCGCATCGTTTTCACCTTCTGCTGCTGCGTGGTGGCAGCCGTCCCCATCCTGCTGGGTACGCTTCAAACACCTGCATGATGCAGCTCAGAAAGAGCTGTGTGTGCGCGTGTGTGTGTGCGCGTGTGTTTGTGTGCGTGTGTGTGTGCGCTACAAATGAAAGATAAAGATGAGGAGAGGATTTGGTTTGTCTGGCCGCCTCGTCTTGGAATGTTTCACTGTCTCCTGTCCCCTTTAATTTCATGAGCTTTCAACCTCAGTTCTGCAGACGTCTCCCCAGGCCTCTGGAGAGAAGCATAATTTCCTTCTTGTGCACATAGCTTTAAATGGAAACTACAATGAGAGGTTGGCTGTGTTTATTGTCTCCCAGGCTGTGACCTAATTGTTTCAGAATATTTTAATGACTTCCCAACCTGGGCAACCAGAACCAGAGGGCAGGTGGCAGGAAGAACCAACCCAGAGCCTATCCAGATTATTTTCCTCTCAGCTATTTGTCCGGCTGGTGACAGTCAGGAGTATTTGCACGAGGGCCATTCCCCTGGCAGTTGCTTTATTCAAATTAATGAATTCAAATGAGGCAGCCAAAGTAGGTTGTCAGATGAGATCGAGTGCGGCCAGAAATTGTTGAAAGCTGACACTTGTTGATGGAAAAAAGAAAATGGCTCAGATTTACCAGCCTAACCGGCTTGTTCCTCTTATCCCTCACAGCGATGCTCATGGGCGCAGCGTGCCAGTTCTGCACCGGCTCCTTCAATCTGCAGGAGTCGTTTCCGAGAAGACGGGCCGTGCAGCAGCTGTTTGTCACAGCGTCCATGGAACAGTTTCTCCTCTACGTCGTCAACCTCGTTGTTATGGCTGCTTTACTGCCTCAGGACCAGCTGAAGTTGGTGCCTATACTGGTTGCCATGTTTATTTTTGGAAGGTGAGGCTTATATGCGGATGAGAAGGGATTTTCATAAAAAGTAGCTCAGAAAGTTAAAAAGAAAGTGTGGTGGATGAGAAAAGCCATCAGGCTCCCTCCTCTACATGTCAGTGGCAGGTCATCCAGTTCTTTCTGAGATCTGGACCAAAGTGGTGGACGGACAGGCCAACATCGCCTTTCCTACAGCCATGCTGCTCACATGGCTAAAAACAAACACAACCACTGTCATTAACAGAGCCAAAAAGAATTTTGGCAGCATCTTACAGATGCAGACTTTGAACTAAGCGAAGATGAACTCAGCTCCTCGAGACTCGAGAGTTTCCCCAGACTGTTGCACTGCTCTGCCTGTTTCCAATCACACAGTGTGAATACAGGTCTGTGTCTATGTGGGTTTCATGCTTCAGGCACAGCTTCATGCCACATGCATATTGGGGGTTAGGTTAATTGGAGACTCTAAATTGACCAAACATCCCAGATGATTTTGGGCGAGCGTCATCCAACTAGCCTGACCTGAGCGAGGCTCGTCTGGGGGATACGTTTCCATGGTAACCTCTGTCAGGCTAATTTAAACCTCCTTTACAAAACAGACCTTTCTGAAAAAAGCTTAATTGACTGAACTGAATCTGGTTTAAGTGGTCATCTTGTTGTTTTTTTTTTAATGTCTTCAGAGAGTCTGCGAGATTCAAACTTGATCTGATTTTCTGTTTTTTTGTTTCTTTAATCCTCTCCAGGCTCGTTTACTGGGTCAGCCTGAATGTGTGCAGCTCCTGGCGAGGCTTCGGCTCCGGCCTGACCATCTTCCCGCTCCTCGCCATGGTGGCTCTCAATCTGTTCCTCATCTACATGCTGAATCTCAAAGAGCCACTTTTTGGCTCTCAGGACGTCCTCTATAATCAGGTCACCCCCTCTTCCTGGTCAGGGGAGACATCACAGAGCCCGAGTGGCAAACCAGACATCCTACCCACAGACATCCTGGACTCTCAGTGAGGAGGCGAGCTGCGCTTTCTTCTTCCAGAGGAGGAGATCTTTCCAAAAATAGGCCATTCCTGTGGTCTGCAGTTTAGCACAGCTACACATGCTGCCACTATAACCAGTCTGTGACAGCTCAACGTTTGCTCCTCCTATACAGGACTGTTTTTTTTTTAAAAATGTGGATTCATGCTTATTATCTGTAATGTAAGAGCTCTTTGCCCACTAGTGGTGGACAAAGCCTTTGAACAACGCTGTAGTCTTAAAACATGTGTCCTTTTAAGCTATTCCAGTGCCTATGTTTAATGTTTTAAACTTTAAGTACTTAAACCCTATGCTATATATATATATATATAGCTTAATTTGGTTTGACCTTATAAAAAAAACAAGCAAAGCAACTTCAATTCTCAGACTTTATTATTATTTCAACTGTCCTAAAAGGTTTGACATGATGAAGGAAGAATTAAAACCATTTTTAAAAAACCCCAAAGCAAAACGTTTTTTCATCTTTCATCATGTGTGTCGTCCAGTTGCTGCCTTTGCTCGGAGTGAGCAGCTATTCCTGGAGAAAGTTAGTGCTGAACCTATTATTATGTGATAACATGCACTCTGTGTTCCCTGCTCGCTCTCCATCTCCACCCTGCTGGCGTCCTCACTGCTGCTGATGTCGCTTACTGGGTGTGTGTTACAAAAATGAGGCAAACAAACAATAAAACAATTTGCAATGGACACTTGACAGATAGATGAATGGGGTATCCAAATTACTATAACTACAAGGTGAGTCATTTGTCTTAAGGTATGAATTAAATAAAAGCATACTGTTGTTCCAAGGATCTGATTCAGCACATCAATCATCCACTCTTTGATCAATTTACAAATTAAGTATCATTTATACAACGTTTCTGCCTTTCCCTTATTTATTATTTTTTATTCATTATTTTCTTAAAAGTTCCCTCGATAATATTCAGTATGCTATACCTAAATACACTTGTTACATGAATTCAAATCTAATTAATCAGAGTATACAGCAGAGTGACTATGTTTTGTCAGAGGCGAAGAAAGGGATTAAAACAGCAGCAAGTTAACTGCACAGAAAATAAACTAATAAAAACAGCCAATAAAAGAGGAGAGCAAGGTCTATCCTCTGGTTTACTGCACCACACCCAGGGAAATGCACCTTTGTCACTCTGAGACTAGGTTGTCCAAAGAGACAACTAATTATTCTTCATGGCGTTTTATGTGCATGTACATAAAGTATATAGAATATTATATACTGCGTAGAAAAGAATAAGGTTACATTTGATCTTTGAACAATCATATTTACTCAACTGAAAATGAATATTAATAATTTAAGGTATACCTTTCATCACTGAAAATGCAATTTGATGCAGGAATCCAAGCTGATTGTAAGCACCAATAAGATACAACAGGAGATTTCTTACACTGATGGATTATAAATCATATTTAGTCTGCTCTGTTGAGTTCATGAAGAGTTTTCTCTGAAATAAATGTGTTTGTTATGACAACACATGTCTGAATGCAGCTTAACAAGTTGAGCTGGCTCCACTTTAATTATCTGGGCCAAACTCAAGTTCTAACATATAAGTGAAAGTGTAAAACACTTCCCATGAACAATGTTGTGAGCAACCACAGCCACTGGTACTGCTTCAGATATACTTTTAAAAGTTGAGTATGTTTGTCTTTTTCACAAATTAATCTAAAAGGGAATAAATACTCAAAGCCTAGTTAAACAGTATATCACCAGGATTAAGCCTTAACATCTAAATTTAAATTTAATCTATTTAGTATTGCAAACTGATAGAAGAAGAGGAAGAAAATGCCTTTATTTGTTATGCACTGTATGGTTTTCCTTCAGAAACATAGCATGTAACATGTTTACCTCACTGTGGGGGCAGCTTTTTTTATCAGGGTCATTAGGGTGGTCCTTAACTCACTTTAAAAAATTCTATTGTCCATATGGCTATAAATTGTTTTGCGTATTTTAAGACATTAACAGTATTGTGCTTGTTTAGAGGTAGAATTAATATCACTATACACTATAAAACACTATATAATGTCTCAGTCTAATACTATCAGTGCGACGTTTTATAGTCCGCCTGCTAAAGTTACTGCAGCGCCCTCACCTGGACGAGCTCAAACGGGCCCAGGAAGCAGTTTGACGTAACCTCAGTCGCAAAGATGGCGGCGTTGGTCGGTGAGTAATGTTTTGACCATAATGACACGCTTTTATTAAACAGTGCCGTATTTTCAGAGCTGCGTTAATCAGAGTGTTTAGACATAAGGCACACAGCACTGCAGCGCTCAGTGTTTTGACTGCATCAACATTCGAGTTTGTCATTTATAGTGAATGCGCACACTGACCTTGCTCCCTCTGAGTTAGCATGTTGGCTAATTAGTTAGCTAACACAAAGCAGCTGTGATGTTAGCAGGAAAATCAGTGATCATATATAACTGCACATGCTGACACCAAATGTGCCATGTATAGAGCTGCAGACTAAACTCATTACATTTCCAATTTTGTGTTACCGTCTGTATTTTTTAGATATTTTGGCTCTTAAGGTGTTTTTAAAGGACTTTATGAAAGCACTTGGTGCTACGCTACAACTCACCAGTGCTCAATACAATTCATATAAATCATGAGAGTTTGCTAACAGCTTCAATTTTTCGTCGGACCAGAATTAGTGATTTAACGTTGAGGCTATCATGTTTTTAAAAATGTTTGGTCTGAGGTAATTCCCACCAGGAGTCAAAGTTTGTGTCCATCATAAAATTGTCAATATTTCAAAAATATTATCAAAATAATGATTAATGTCGTGAAGTGGGTCTAAAAGCACCTGTTGGGCAGGAAAGAAGGTGTAACAATTAACCAGGTTTGTCTATGTTTTTATTTTGCAGTACCTCGCCTGGCCATGTTTGGCTCTTTTTCAACAAGGTAAAATCATTCTAATCTTGCTGTTTTAAAATTTAGATGAATCCAGGTCAGTCCTGTTCCTGGTCCTGCAGCCACGATTCTTTAAAAGGACTGACTAAAAGGGCTCATAGTGCTTTTTGTATTTAATGATATTAACCCTTTTTTCTTTCATATTACAATTAATTTTTGGAAGTGTTTTGTTGGTGGCAGTTGAGCTACAGCTGAATCATTTGCTGTTTGGTTTTTACAACAGCAGGCGCACACTTTGCCTCCTGTTCAGACAGACAGTCAAGTTAATCCTTGAAAGCCTCATCAAGGACAGAAGGAAGACTCATACTAAATCAGTATCCTCTGTAATGAAATCTTTCCATCCCCATAATGCAGTAATTTTTAATGATTAAATTTCACACTTCTACATCAGTCAGCCACAGCATCTAAACCAACTGCCAGTTACACTGATTGGTGTACATGACAGTGTTGCACGTTTTGGAAATTTAGTCTATTAGCATTTTATTCTAGATTTTTATTTTATTTCTTCTAGACAATTTCAGTATCTTGCCAGAATCTTTTCTTTTTTTCTCACTTTTTTTTCAATAACCTGCTCTTCATCTATCCATCAGGCCTATTTCAGTATTTGCTGTTCGACAGAAGAGTCTGCACAGCACTGCTAAAAGTGAGAACACATGCACAAGGTGGGTTTACTACATCTAATATGGTGTAAGTATCAGAAAGAAAAATAATCACCCTGTAATCACTCAACACATGTGCATCATCTGTTGCAGTGTGGTTCCCGTTAGAGAGAAGAGTACAGCAGTAGCTGCAGCCAAACCAGCATCTGTAGTCAGCAGCAAGGGGGAATATGTTATCACCAAGCTGGATGATTTGGTTAACTGGGCACGCAGGGTGAGTTAATGATGGGTTTGGTTGTTTTTACATGCACCATCTGTGAAATAGATCAATAAATGTCTGGTTTCTCATTTGGTAGACATATGATGTGACTTTGGTGTATGACTAACATGGTGTATGTGACAGTTTGGTGTTGGTCTTAAATGTCAAATTGTTTATTGGTTTTTGGAAAATGGATCTGTCTTTCATTTAAAAACAACTGATTCATTAGTCATGTGAAATTCCATCTGTTGAGTTTGTGAAGTGTGTGAACATTAACTGCTCAAATGCTTAATTGTACGTGGTCTTCCACATTGAGTGTATGAAAAGTTTTTTATTTTAATTATTTGCAGTTGTAGTTTGATTATCCATACAAGCATTTAAGCCAAGGCGTGTTTTCATCCTATTGTGTTATTTGCACAGCACTGTATGTGACTGTGCCTCTGTGTCTACTCTCACAGTATATTTGTTGACTGATAGCTACTGTGCTTCCTTCTCAGAGCTCTCTGTGGCCTATGACCTTTGGGTTGGCATGTTGTGCAGTGGAGATGATGCACATGGCAGCACCCCGTTATGACATGGACCGCTTTGGAGTTGTGTTCAGAGCAAGTCCCAGACAGGCTGATGTCATGATTGTGGCAGGGACACTGACCAATAAGATGGCCCCGGCTCTTAGAAAGGTGCGTGTAACCAGAGAGGATGTAACAGCAGCAAAGATAATTGCTCCAAATAACACTAGAACTGCTGCATCATCTTTCATGTGTGAAATGGAAGAAGGACCGGGTTTTCTTTGCTGCTCACTATTAGATACTAGTGCTCTCTGGCTCAGATGTTTCTGTTTGCGAGTGCTGAGAACAGTATAGCTGTGTAAACACAGGCTGGATTGTGAGCAGTCTGGTGGATCGGTAGACTGTTATGAAGCCTTCCTCTAGCTGAAAGGAGAGATTAGTTCATAGTCAGACATTACATCACAATGACTGAATTCCGTCTCTCACCCAGGTATATGATCAGATGCCTGAGCCCAGATACGTCATTTCCATGGGAAGGTAAGTTACCAGAGGATGTTTATATTGAAGGCAATGTCCCATTTGCTTCTCAGCAGTCAGTCAATTAGATGATCTGCAGGCTCTCCTGCATCCATAAAATCACCACAGCTGATCTGATACTCATATTTACCGTTTCTGTTGCACAAAAATCCTCGATTTCAAAATATCACACAGTTTAAACTGAGTCTTTTTGAATGATATCATGGTCATATTTTGCTGTAATGTGACTTTGTTCTTTAATTGTAGTCTTATTCCTGATATAAGCACTAGGCTCTGAAACATCACAGTATGAGTCATAATAACTTAATGAGTGTCCTTGTGTTTTTCTTCCAGCTGTGCTAATGGAGGAGGCTACTACCACTACTCCTATGCTGTTGTCAGAGGCTGTGACCGAATCGTTCCTGTAGACATTTATGTTCCAGGTAGATGCTATGCCGTGCAAATGCCATTTACAAATGGAAAATACCGTTTATTTCAACCAGGACTACTCAAGCACGGTTATGTGGCTACTAGTATTGTGGAACTAGTTCATAATTGATCGAATGTAGGAAATTCTAAACAGAATGCCTTCTATTATATTTGGGATGAAATAAAATGCTTACTGTGAGTCAGCATTCAACACCCACCATCACGTATGCTGTTGGAGCTGAATAAGAGCACGTCTCTGCAGCCCCAGATGGGATAGAAGACAGATATAGCAGAGGAATTGAAACATGTTAATTTAAATAAATCATATACTTATATATAGATGTGATGCCTAGTTGTCCACATGTGTAAACCAGACAAATTGGGGTTAAGCAGCAAGATTGAATGTGTGTCACTAAACTAATATAGTGACACATTAGTTTAAAATCCCTTACAAACAGTAAAGTTTTGTTTTTTCCATCTGTCCTCAGGATGTCCCCCTACTGCAGAGGCTCTACTCTATGGGACTTTACAGCTGCAGAGGAAAATCAAACGTGAAAAGAAGATGAAAATTTGGTATCGGAAGTGAATGTGTAATATATATGTGTGGTATCTGGTATGTAAATGTTGTATTTCTGTGCTGTCAGAGCTGCAGGAACTAACTTCAATAAATCATTGTAATTTAAAGACAGTCCAATCGTGCTTATTTTCAACAATTCAAACATCTGGAGACTTTTTGTAAGAGGAAAACATATGTAAGCTTGTTACCCACATGACCCCTGCTTGTGTTAGAATTGAAAGCAGAATTTATAATCAGTTTATCTTTTGAAGCCATGTGCATTGTTTGACTCCTTTTTAATATCATATGCAATCATAACCTTAAGATTAGAACCAGAGCGACTTAAGTTTCTTTCTTAATATACTACACAAATCATCAGAATCTTTAGTGTAAAATATATTGTGCTTAAGATCATTATTACTAAGGGTCACAGTAGGTTGCACTACACACTTGGAAGTTGAGACGTATTCTTTCAGTTCACCACTCGCAAACTCTTAAATGCTGTGACCTAAAGCGTCAAGCTTGAACCACTAGGTGGCTTCTGTGATCAGCTGTCCATGACTGTTCACACTTTTCACTGGAGAAGTTAAATGTGTTTTTAATGAGGTCATCAAATCCCAGGTTAGAAAGGTAATATCAGAATGTTTTCTTTCTAATGTACAAAATCAGCTCCTATTTGGATTTAAACTTTGTTTATGTACTTTGAGTATGGATGTTAAACACTGCAACAGCAAAGTGTTCAGGTGTGAGACACTTAAATCCTACTAATTTAATCCAACTAAATTCTATTTCATCATTACAAACGTTGAAATAAGTTGATGTTTTTGTCCTAAAATGTTAGAATGAAGTTCTAATTTATCAAAGCCCAATGAGTGAATAATAAAAAAAAATCAAGTGACTTATTATCGCAGTCCTTGTGCTGGCCTGTTTTGCCTCTTCATGTTTTCTTTCTAAGAACATTGTCTAATTTTGTAAACTATAAGGGTCACATGCTCAGAGCTCAAATCCAAGCACTGCCAGCTGCTGTAGTTTCTGAATATACAGCAGAGAAAGTCTTGCCTCATCCATCTGTCTAATGATTAATGTGTCCTCACCAGGTGGTGTCTTATCCCCACGTGTCCAGATAACATACACTTTTATCTACAACCATAAATTAAAACATTCTTGACTCTCCTCAGTGGACTATTTAACTTTATACACACTGCTTCCACTGAAGACTTTTCATGATACTCAAAGCTAAACATTACACATTTGTTCAAATTGTATGAAGCTAAATGCATTATTCTATTACCCAGTGTCAGTAGAGTAGTTATTGCTTTACTGGTTTTATATATTCAGTATAATTTAAGTTTTGGTCAGTTAAGTTGTTCAGCTTTCACTGATTTCAGGAGACATTCATCATGTTTTTCTATAAGTGGTCTTGCAGATTGTTATTGTTAGAACGGAATGTTAAGTTTGGAAAACCACACACACCACGGAGCGACTCTCAACTCAGACTGACTGCAGAGTTTAATTGTAAACGTGAATATGTAAACATGTAAATATGTTTTACTGCATTAAACATGCAATAAAACATGCAGTGACACAAAACTGTTTGATCTAGGTTCTACAAATCGGGATACTGGCTGTGATATCCGAGATAGTTGAATGCACAGGGGGCATATGCATATGTTTAGTGGTCTTAGTCAGCTGGTGTCTCTTTTGTTACTGTAAAGAATAAACTACAGTGGAGAGATGTAGCACATATCTGCCACGTGTGCGTCAGTGTTAAAAACAACAATTCAACTCAAATCAACATATCACAGTCAATACTGACCAAAATCCTTAAACTGAAACTACATTGCAAAAGATACATCTTTAAATAAATTGGTAAAATGCATGAGTTGGGGGGAGTTGGGTTTATTTAAAATAATCAGTGAAATGTGAGAAGGGCACATTTAGATAAAAAACAAACAAACAGTTGCTACAGTGTTTTTAGACTTTACTCTTTGATGATGGTGGGTGTGATCATCTTATTGAAGGAATAGTATTTGCATTCAGTGGGTGGTACAATATCCATAGTCGTGGCGCTAATCTTCTCTTTCTTGAAGCCAGCTTGGAGGAGATGAGGCACCTGGGTCTCCTGGAAATCATTAACAGACACAGCTGATCAGTGTGAGGCGGCATACAGGTTTATTGGCCGGTACACGCTAATCCTGTTTATCATTAGCCTTGAAATTATCGCTGCACGTTATTCAAATTGCACGTGAACCTCAAGTGCACCTCAAGTTCACCGTGGTTCATAGACAAATCAGTAGTATTTAAAGATTCAACAGTCCCATCGATATACACATGTTGTTTTCTTCCTTCACCTACGGTGACAATTAGTATATACTAAACACTATAGGTTATTAATGGGTCATTTTACAGTTCTTGTCTTTTAGGAGGCAATGAAGGTGACCAACCTCAAACATCTTTTCAATGTTGTCGTATTTGGTCTTGAGCAGCTCCCCCCAAGAGGTCAGGTTGCAGTAGGTGAGGACGCCGCTGGGTTTCAGCAGCCGGTGAGCGTGACCCTGCCACAAATCAGCAAAAATCAACCAGTCCTTTAATGTCATTTATTATTATTCAGTAACGTTAATCTTCTGGCCACGTCCGGTATGTGATTTGTATGTGTGTTTTTTTCACTACCTACCTTAATGAAGTCGAATTGGTGAGTGTGCCATGTTTCCTCTGACAAAGGGTATGTGTCATACAGGATACCTGAAAGTGAATGATCATTTAGATCAGTAAACTGAATGTTCACATGTTGCTCTATGTCTGGCTTTAATTCTTACCATCAAAGTGGTTGTCTGCCAGAGTGGGAACAACATTTTCCCAAAGACCCTTAAGGGGGACAACCTGCGGTAACATAAACACTGATTCCGTCAATTAGGATCCTCTCATGGGAGGACAGGAACAGCAGAGCTGCAAGAATTTACACCAGATTTCAACCAGAGGACATGAATTGCCTGCTCACCTTATGGGGCTGTGACTTGGCCCAGTTCTCCAGTCTGGCGAAGACACCATCGTTACACTCGATGATCCAGTGCTCCTCGATGGGGAAGGACTCGAGTTTAGTGGCAGCGATGGCCATGCCAAAACCGATCTCCAGAACCCGACCGCCTACCGGACGTATCAGATTACAGACAAAAACCAACAGAAACTATCAATCTGCTGAAGCTTTCCAGGGTTTCAATGTGACTACATGTGTTTATGTGAGGACAAAACCGTTAGGCATTAGGAGTTTTGTATATTTCCCCTCTTCCGTGTGTACAAATGGTGAATGTTTGTAAATCACCTCTGCACAATCACACTTACACAGACACAGGTGACTGCCATGTATTGCTGTATGTGAGTTGAAGTGAGTTTAAAAGGAGCACTGATACAGATGAGGAAGAAGGTTATTTGTTGTTGCTTGACCCCTGAATCATGAATGATTAACTAGGCCTTTTATCCAAAACACAAACTATTATATATAATAAATATTTAATATGAAAAATATTTAGTGACAATAATGCTAGTCATTCCTTGCCAAACGTAACTTTATACACTAAAAACAATAAAAAGCATTGCATTGGCTTTATTTACATGTTGTCTTCTCACATGTCCGCCTGTGTGTGTGTGTGTGTGTGTGTGTGTGGATCAGTCTATTTTCACATCATGTGCAGATGAGCTGTTTGGCCCTGCAGACTTTCTTGGCCAGTTCTCATGAGTAGTGCAACAGCTGCTCTGTGCACTGTGTCTCTCTCACTCCTCACACATATCTTCAAGATATTTACCAGAAAATCAAAGGAGAAGGCAAATATTGGGCCAAAATTCACCCTGATTCATGTTAGAAACAAATACATGGTAAACGTTTGAAGTATTATACATCGTCAAAATTTGTATTTTTCCACACTTATGCATTGATGGTATTAGAAAAGTTCAATTAAAGTATTAAATTATTTGCAGTGAGGCAGCAGTGGGGTTCATCTTACTGTCTCCATCTGTATTTGGGATTATTCTTCCAGGCAGCCACACTTTACTTTGATGAATATGAATATGAACGGGGTGCTGTTGTTTACAAAATTACAGGAAGTCACTGATGAAATTAAAAACAAAAACACTATCTTCTTCCTGTTACAGTGATTACGCTAAAACACACGCCTATTGAGATTGTCATTCTACAATTAACTCTAAATGTCGGACAAAACCGTACAGCGGAATGGCTTGTCCGATAATGGATCCCGACTCCGCTACTTTTACCTTTTGAGGCAGCGACGGTGGCGAGTGAGTGCATGTACGGGGTCTCCCAGCGCTCCATCACGGGTTTGCCCATGATCTGCAGGTGCGTGTCGGTGTCATCGTAGCCCGCGCTCGCGTCCTTCCACGAGGCCTTGCAGTCCTCTCCCTGGGAGAATATGGGCTGAGCGGAGGTCATGTTGTGCTGTAATGGCGGAGGTAGTGGTTGGTGTTTGGTTCTGTTGAACGGTGTGACAGACAGAAAAGGGAGAAGAGGCGGAGGCGGAGGTTTATATCAGACTCAGAAGCGCTGACGCAGCGAGACTTTATTCCGGGTCAAACATACCGGGAGAGGACAGATCCTCTCCGGACACGATGTGTCACTCCTAGGTAAATAAGTGACTCGCTTTGACTCTTGACGTCTCAGAGCATCAAGAATACGCTACACTCGTTTTGTTCCTCGGTGCTGCGGTGTGTTAATCTCCGTTTTGTGTTGAAGAAAATACAACAACAGCGTCACCAGTTTTGACTTTGTTGGGTTTTTTTTGGAAATTTGATTTTACATGCATTTATTGGGTGTTGTTTTAAAAAAATGTAAATACGCACAAGCGCTGTCAGACCACTATTATTCTGTAAAGTTGTACTGCACTGTTAGTCCAACATTAACTTCTCTTATAGCTTTGGTCTTGGTTCAGTAATAACACAGCCCTTAGGATGGCAAACTCTTCACTGAATGATTAATGTAGTACTCAGAAAATCCCAGCAGTGAGAGCTCTTTGTTTCTTCTACACTCTAAGTGTTGGCACGAACAGCTGAGGTCAACCAGAGAACTGTATTTTATTCAGATACAGTATGTTGACCATTAGCTCCTGTTGCTTAATATAATCTAAGCAATTGGAATTACTTCACGTGGAGTTTAAATAGAACCTTTATTATACTAGTAAACTCATTCACACCAATGGTGTTTTCAGTATTATGGCAACTCACTAATTGAGAAATGTATTACTCTTTGTAGATATGTAACAGTTATTACAAATCAGTGGCACCAGACACCAATTTTCCGGAAATGATCTGAGTGTTGAGTCAATAAATCTCAAAAGAACAATTTCAAAAAAACATTAAAAGCTTCATGAGGGGATTGCATGAGTTGCAGGACTTCTGTATTAGACTGCATCAGCTTCAGCTTAGTGTGCCAACTGAGGGTACTGTGCTGTGTCACATCAGGGTTCAAGCTTCAGTTTATAAAACATGGGAACTTAAGCTCTCATCACAATTAACCAGTTCTGATTATCAAAACATAGAAAATTTAATTTATTTTAAAAAAAACATAAAAAAGGTATTTAATGATCAAATTACTTATTTGAAACCCTGAAACGCATAGAAGACTGAGGGGACAGTTTTGTTTATGTTTGAATGTTGCAAAATTTCCCAACATAGATCAACCTCAGAAGGGCACAAACATAGTGCACTTATTATACTCCCCCTTTGCCATAATATCACCCAAAATGTATTTATATAAATAATATAATATACATGTATTTTTCAACACAACATTGTGTCAATACATAGCTAGCGCATCTGTTATGTGATCTGTTTCATCACAGGTCCTCTGCTTTGCTCTTTCAACATGTCGTACTGATATTCAACTCACTGCTGGCCTCAGCATTTCTCTATCAGACTCAAATTGACTCAAGTTGACATCCAGTTGTAAGTGTCAAAGGGCAAAAGACTGATTGTCTTTCACACAGATTAACCAGATAATCCCTTAATTCATTAACTGTCGCCACAGAGATCCCTTAAAAAAGCTCAATTGTTTGTGTCTTTCATACAAAAAAATACCTGCAATGCAAATCCATTTGTCATCATTCACCAATTTATTCTTGTGCCTGTAAATCTATATTTTTATACCAATTGCTTCCTAACTGTCCAGTGTCAGTGGACATACCTAGTCAAGTCTGGTAATCTCATCACAATCATCAATGGTTCTTTCTTTCTTTTTTAATTTAATTGCGGCCAGAAAATCTTTAGTTGCATTACCACCATGCACACTTTTACAACACTTTACAGTGGATCATATATATATCACACTCAAACATGGTTGCCATTATATTATTTGCAAGTTGAGTTTAATTTATTCCATTAGATATGTGACAGATTAATTTGAGTTTAAAAAAAAACATTACACAAAATTAGGTATTTCCAGCCTAGTGGCAGTTAATACTAAATCGTGGGGGCGGTTTTCCATGCTCTCTCTCTCTCGATCTATCTATCTATCTATCTATCTGTCTGTCTATCTATCTATCTATCTATCTATCTATCTATCTATCTATCTATCTATCTATCTATCTATCTATCTATCTATCTATCTATCTATCTATCTATCCTTTTATACTTTCTAATAGTTTACTTTCCTCACTATGAGGATCAGCATTACAGCATTTAAATACATCAGGCGTACTATTTCAGAAGCACATTGTCATGTGTTTCACTGTAAAAAACAGATCAAACACTGTAAGGTGAACTCCACCTGTATCTGGTGCAAACAGAGTAAAGCAAACACTCATTTGCAAAGCTTATTTGAATACCAGCCTCTCTTTTAGGCATTGCCCCTGTTCACTGCTGTATGTCCTACCATGAAGAGTTTGAAAAGATGGGATGTTATTATGTGCTAGGTGCTGCTGGGAAATTATATGTAGACCAAAATTATCATATTATATATCCTGTATATAATAGAGTTCAGTGCAGTGGGGTTTGTTGTCTTTTTTCCCTAAAATCTATCGCTTATCTCTATATTGTTTATTTTCACTATCGTTCATTCATTCAATGAAGAGGTTAGTGGGGACAGTTTGTGTAACACATACTGGTCAATTAAAAATTGTTTTTTACATTAAAGTATTTCCCAATGGATATGGTATTATTGGCTCAGTTTTGGCAAGCAATCCTCTGACTTGCTGTACTGCAAACAACAGGAAGAGGGCAATGTTCTCACTGAAGTATGTGGCTTTATTTTCTCAGGTTGATGACGCAAGATTGACTCTTATGTCAGCCTTGCCTTTAGGTCAAAACGTCTTTGGATTTGTGGATTGAAGCACTTGCTCACATGGGATTTGAATTTAATAATGTGACTCAAACCTTGATCTGTGTCACCTGAGGAGAAACGTTGGAACTGGCTCATAACCAAATAATGAGTAGCAGGTATATCAGTAACCTTAAAGTCATATTCTGCTCAATTCTGCTAAGAAACGAAGATTTTTTTTAAAAATTAGTCGGCAAAGTGTAACTGAAGTGAAGTCGACGCGTTTGAGTATTAATTTAGAATTGCAACTGTCATTGTAACATATCCAGAGTTTAAAAACTCCTACAGTCTTAGAGTGTAGGCCATTAATGATAATGCAAAGAAGAGTAGGCAAATACACCAAAATGACATTGCCTTCTCCTTCTCCCGCTCTATTTTAAGTACAAAATAGGACCTGACATGTCAGCTTCCACTGAAAGGCCTGATCAAGCGGTTTTCCACATATACATCGTAATTTAATAAATCCAGTGTTGATAGACTTTGATCCCAGGGGAGAGTCTGCTATACATCTTGACAGAGTGATGTGTGACCTCATTTTGTCCTATAAAAATGAAATTAAAGGGATAACTAGAAACAAGAATGTCTACCAAAAAAACATTACACCGAAGGACAAGATGTATTCTTTCCGACACTCATGATTACCACTGGGAGCTCAGCGAAAGTTTGGGGAATACTATTTCTAATTTACTGCTAATTAGTACTTCAATTATACCATTGTATTGGGTCCACATAGAAAGACAAATATAGATAGACAACATGAATGTCTCATTCTGGCTTTCAGTTATAAACTGTCGGTCCACACAATTTATTTTATTTTTAACGGGTATCTTCTCAAAGACCTTTTGAGTAACCTGGAGGAATGTCCCACTTCCCATGACCAGTAGAGGCTGATCTGAATGCTTTGTCCTATCTGGCAGAACATTCAGTCCCTAAAACTCACACAACTTGAATACAAGTATTGTTGAAACTCCTGGAACTGTTGATGGGTTAATTCAATAAAACATCAGTGTGGGATGTAAATCTGTTCAAAACCAAAGACGTTCAGCAAAGGGCTACACTCTAAGACTGTTTTGTAACACAACATGGGCTCTCAGCAATAGTGAAACAGTTTAATCCTGCAAATTAAAAGAGGTACATCATTCTGTCGTCAATAACATTAGTTTTTTTCACTGATTGGCTATTAAACGAGTCCTTTTAAGTGCAGGGTCATTGTTATTGAGTCATGAGACTTTAAGTAGGACTTTCACAAAATATAATTAAGTGGACCTAATGTTACTAAGATAAGATAAGATAAGATAAGATAAGATAAGATATTCCTTTATTCGTCCCACATTGGGGAAATTTCAACAGCAGGGTATTCAATTTTTAGAATAGAAACAAAATGCTGAATCAGTCCAAATTAATTTCTGTGTGACACAGATTCCTCAAGAAGTAGGAAATGTTTCATTGAGGTTTTGCTTCATGTTGACATGACTGTATCATGTCATTTCTGCAGATTCTGTCAGTTGCCCATTCATGCTGCCAGTCTCCTGTTTTACCCAATCCCATCGGGGTGCTGTTAGTTTCAGAACGGGAGGCTGGAGAGGGCACTGGAATAGACTAAAATCAACAAAGAGTTCATGACACCAATCGGACATGATTTTGAAATTTGTCATTTAGAAAGTAGCCTTTAGAAGAAGTAGACTTTCTTCATGGGATTTGCATGATCAGCAGCAATACTCAGATAGGCTGTGGCATTCAAATAATGACTGACAAATGTTATGAAGTCTGCCAGAACCATTCCCCGCACCACTATGCCACCACCAGCAGCAGCTGGAGCAGTCGACACAAAACAAGTGTATGCTAACGTATGAGCCTTTTCCTGAAACATTAAGACGTCTTTGGGATAAACTTATCAAATGTAAATTGTTTCCCATCTTTTTATCATTTTAATTTCAACATTTTGTGTCTTTGACTGCTGGTCAGAGACACAGGAGTGTGGACGTGTTAACTTGACAATGAGAATTTACCACCAGCTTTGCCCAGATAATCCAGCTTTGCTTATGCATTAGATGTCTTTGTATTGCAAAATCAGCTCAATGTCAGAAGTTAAAGGTCAGATACGATGGTTGTAGGAAGCTATGTTTGCTTAAGATTGCTAAGTAATATGATGTAAAAGACCTCTGGGTTTAAAGGAACTAGCTGCGCCTCTCGGGTGACGTAAGCAGCAAACGGGAGTGTTTGGTTGGGTGTAATATTCCTTTAAAGGCCGATGCTCCCCTGCAGCGTCGTCATTGCGCAGAACAGTTTGAACCAAAAAGCGGAGTGACCTTCCTCCGCTCTCAGTCTGTGAGAGGGGCAGCACTGAAGCGACAAGCCGGTTACAGCTCCCACACACAGCCGCTCCAGCTTCAGAAATGAACAACAACTTGGTCGGAGATGAAGTCGGGTAAGACAAGTTTTATTCAGATACCTGCTGCGGATGCGTCAGAGTGCAAAAAGCGTTGTATGTCACAGTGAACCCGCTCCCTCATCAAGCTGTCATTTCACAGCTAATGCTAGCTAGCGGGCTAAGCTAGCTGTAGTAACTCGCTAGCCCGGAGAAAGATGGGGAAAAAGTGAAACGAATAAATTAATTGGCTCAGTTGTTGGTGTTATTTTTTACGAGGACACATGCTACAATTGTTTTCAGCGTTGTCACCCGGCTTGACAAGGAAACGCCGGAAAATGCAGTTACTTGTGTCAGTGTTGTTCTTAGTTAGCTAGAAGCAGTTGGACTAGCTTAGCTGACGCTTGCCAGCGAAGCGAAAGTCTCCTCTCGACTTCGCCAGTGCGAGGACATTTAGCGGGCACTGTCGGAGGATGGAGCATCCGCGTCTGCACCGACCCTCTGCTTTTGACTTAGTTTGTCGTTATGTTTCAGCTGGCACATTTCGTGACAATAATGAAAATGTCATTCAGCACGCTAGGTGATGTTATAGTAGTGCGTTTTGAAATGCTTGGACTTCCAGCAGCCGAGCTCGCAGGTCGGCATGCAGCGAGCAGGGAAGCCGATCCTCTGTCCTCTGATCCGAGTGGAAATCACACGGGGTTGAAGTGTTGAGGGCTGAAGCCGGTGACTACCGCAGCTTTCTACACGTCACAGCTCTGTCCCGGAGTAACTTACGTGGCAGCAGGTTCATAAAAGGACCTTTATTGTCGAAGCCATTACAGTGTGTTGGAGGACTTAAGTGACACCCATGGCCACGACTGAATGTGAGCACGAGTCATCTAAAACAAGCATTTGAGCTGTGGCTGTGCGGGTATATCCACGTGCTGCTTTGCTTTGGTGGCACCGGTACCCCATGATGTGACCGTGGTCAGCTGTGGCTTTATTCTAATTCTGAAAATTGCTTTCTTCTCCAGCAAGACTCAAGTGATTTAAGAAACGTATCTGGACCGGCAACCTTTTTTTCTTTTATTTTTAGTTGTGCTCACGCCCTGAGCTATTGCAATGATGCTCACGAAACAGTTAATGACTTTATTCTAATTAATCCAATTACTCATCTCAGGAAACTTTTTGTGGGTGGATTGGACTGGAGTACCACACAAGGTGAGTCACACTTTTTTTACTTTAATGTCTCACTCAATTCATTCACAAAGTTATTCTTAATGGACAGGAATTTGTGTGGCTGGCTTTTGGAGCTGCATTGTTATCGTTTGTAGTCTGAATTAAGGAAAAAGGATTGCCAGGTCACATGTGTAGCACCAGGCTGAGCCGTACAGTAAATCTGGGCAACAGTGGTCATTTTTTGTCTCTGTCTTGAAAGCTGTATTGTTAGTAGTAGTGGATGTTGTTTTATTCAATAATTAAAATAAGAGTGTGTGATTGATATATAATATCTGTAAATAATTGTCTTTAATAATAGATAGTGCTGTTGTGTATTCTGTTGTCTCTTGTCAATTTTGTTGTATGTCAGCTGCAGTAACTTGTCAAAGATGATTTTGTATAAAATGGTTCTTGTGAATTAGGAAAATTATGCACTTACATGGCATCGTGGTCAGTATAATTTTTAGTTTACTGGTTAATGTTCATTGCATAACAAATCACTGTGTTAATATTCTCAATATATTATAAATCAAATAAAATTACAAAAATATCTCAAGGTAAATTTCCTCTTTATTTCATAATTACTAATGACCTGTTTGCTAACTGGAAATGCTGGTGGAAGTTTCTACAATATACAGTATATGATACATCATGCCTGTGTATACATACTCTCATTCAGAGCTGTTCCTGTTTGTCCAAAGCCTCTGGCTCATGCTTGACTGGCCATTTTGTAACTTTGCACATGGGTTTTATTTCTGCATTTCCAGCACTGATAACATTAAGATCTGAACCTCAGCACTGCCTTTCTCTGTGCTTGTTTCCCTGACTATGCCCTGGAGCTTCCCAGGAAAAAGAAGCAATTACGATAACTCTCCAAAGTGACTCCACGTTTGTTCAAACTTGTAGGTTTGTCTCAATTGGCAAGTGCAGGCATTACGTTAGTAGGTTGTACATTCGGTGCTATGCAAGATGACAGTTGGTCAGTACTGCTTTTTGCTCTTTGGGACCGTGACTTGAATATGTTTTATGTTTTCACATAAAAAAACATTTTATACTGTCCACAATATTTTGGCACAAAACACAGAATGACAAGACCCGTGTAATTTTAGTTTTAGTTTTAATGCCGGTAACTGATATTTGCATAGAATCATTTAATTTGTATCATTTATTGTTGCAGAAAAAAATATGGAAAAAAATCATGATTACTCTTCCTTGTATCTCTTGTGTTAAGAGAAACGGTGATGGGGTACATCTGTGATTAGCTTTGCCTATTTTCAATATTGTGATATTATTCTGTGCTGTTATTTTGTTACTTTGTTGTGAAGCACAACTGTTTTGTCATATCTTCCTTTTCCTAGAAACACTCAGAAATTACTTCTCACAATATGGGGAAGTAGTTGATTGTGTCATCATGAAGGACAAAACTACAAATCAGTCACGAGGCTTCGGCTTTGTCAAATTCAAAGACCCCAATTGTGTTCGGACGGTGCTGGAAACAAAGCCTCATAATCTAGATGGAAGAAATGTGAGTATTTTATATCAAAGGACCAGAAACCAAATCATTTTGAGTAATTTGCTCGATTTTGTTTAAGCTGTGTGAAAAAGTAACTGTATTTCATCATCCACAATAGTAGGAAGTTTTTCAAGGAGAGTACAATTTTGGTTTGGGTTGTACCTGCCTGCAGCCAATATTATATATGATGAGAACTGACATTTGTTTGCTCAACAAGACATATTTGTTTAAAGTTAAATCAGCAGCATTGGCAGTTTAAGTAAGCTTTCTTATAGATGGCTGTGGAGAAACAAGTTGTTGTTAATCTCGTTTCCCCTCCTTTTATGTGTGATTCCATTATTCCCCACATTAAATACCTTTTTCCAACTTTGTTGACATAGATGGAGAATAAACTTGTTCACATAGTCAGACTTAGCCACATGTTCAAGTGAATGTCAGTCAGTACATACGTTGCCCTGTAATGTGAGGCAAGCGATTATATTTAAATGGAAGCAGTTACAAGGAGGATTTGAAGGTGTATTTATTTGGGATTTTTTCCCCTCTCTGCTGTCAGATTGACCCGAAGCCATGCACTCCCAGGGGAATGCAGCCTGAAAAGTCTCGAACCAAAGAGGGCTGGGTAAGAGGAATATGATTTCTTCTAAAATGGCTTAGCTAGATGTTTCTCCATGGCAATAGCTTAAGCTGACTGTCTCTCCAACCCCTCCTGCAGTTGAGGTTCATCTCTGTTACCTGTTCATTCATTTATAAAATCCCTCTGACTTTGATTAAAATATCATGTTCCAATATTTTTGTATTGTCAAAGTTACAGAAGCATTAGAAGAGTGTGGCTGGAGTATCGACCTGTTTTCCACCAGGGCAAGGACTGCAGTAATATCAGCATGTCTCTGGTAGAATTTACATTAGCCTAGGGTTGACTCATGAAGTCCAGAATTAAGCAGACGTTTAACAATTACTCATGAAAATGTCTTTTGTCTTTATCACCGAGCTAATTATTTGAATTATACAAGTAAACAGCCATGTATTACCATTTTTCAAGTGTGCACAGTTTTTAATCTGGTTGTCCTTCAGGTATCTTCTGTGTCTCAAAGTGTGAAAATACAAAAATCTGCAGGCATAAGTTATAACGCTGCAGAATATTGCTAGTGTAATTTGTGGGTCGATCAGCAATGCTATCAAGCCCCTGCTCTGCTAGTTATTTTGTCCCTTTAGGCAGCCATGTGTTTAGTTATTGCGCCTGTGCTGTCAATAAAACACTTTTACAAGTCACATATTTTTCTGTACGCTCTGTGTCAGAGGCTTTTGTAAATGAGTCCCTCCTCTGCAGATTGGAACCCCGTTCACTGATTTTAAGTCCTATAGTTAGTACTGAATGTTTTGCTGACAAAGCAGAAGGCCAGCTGGTAAAATCATTGTTGTATGCAGCCTCTAGCCTTTATAGTGCAAATGCAGTGCACAGCAATGCTTACTATTTGAGAGTAAGTGGAGGAAGCCGTGTTCTCTGATCTGTGGAGACCAGTGTTTGCATTGACATGACATGTTAAGAATTATACCCCAGGGCAGGAGGAGAACCTAATTTCTTCTGCACTGTCTGAATAGATGATGGCTTACTGGCCCCCTCTCAGAGTGATCCTGTACACACTTTGAAATCCATACACTCCCGTTTTCTTTCAGAAGGGCAGCAAAGCCGATAGCAATAAATCAAAGAAGATATTTGTAGGTGGAATCCCCCATAACTGTGGCGAGCCTGAACTCAGGGACTATTTCAATAGATTTGGAGTGGTGAGTATTGCCCAGTGCATAATGCAAGTCAGTTCACATCATCATTAAGATTGCTTAAATAGATGTAACATTGAACAGGGTCTATACTTAAGTATAGAATTTCCATGGGATGTGATAGGACATTTATCTGCACATATTGAAGCTTAATATTTAATTGGAATAAGAAGGGACCCTATTTTGTTTTCTAAATGGAGCCACAATGTTTCCCTTTGTCCTTTCAAGGTCACAGAGGTGGTAATGATCTATGATGCGGAGAAGCAGAGGCCCCGAGGTAAAAGCTGATCCCTTTTTTTTCTCTCCCCTCTCCATACCTTACCATTTTAAATCTCATGACAAACTATTCTGTCCCAGAGAGAAAAAACCCTTTCAGCTCCAGATACTAAATTCAAGTGAAACACTTTAATCCTTAACAGCAATTTTGTGTATGGTAAGGGCACATAATAAAACACAAAATGAAAAAGGTAACAAGATGTTAGCCATTACAGCAGACCTTAATGCAGTAAAACAAAAACATTAAATTCTCTAATTTAATGGCAGGACTTAAAGTTTACAAATTTGTTTTGCATCATGTGTAATTCATCAGATGAAACAGTTGCCATCGGTATACAGTAATCCCCCGTTTATCACGGGGGTTACGTTCCAAAAAGAACCCGCGATAGGCGAAATCCGTGAAGTAGAAACCTTTATTTTTTTTACAGTTATTATACAATGAAATACTCCATAAAACATTGAAAGCAAGGAACAAAATCTTTTTACAGGCCCAAGCATTTGTTTAAGAAATAAAAATAGAAGCGTTTTCTAACAAATAACTATGATAGTTTTTAGAAATACTGTCAAATAATCATTTTAATAATCAACCTATGCGGTTGGACACATTGTGACTGAGGCGTATTTCACAGTTTGCAGAACGTTTTGTCGACATTGTGGGTTTTGTCGTGGAGACAATATGCAAACATGTAAATTTGCCAAGCCGAACGCATTCTGTACTGGACAGAGACGAGGCACGGAGGAGACTGATTGACACTGGCCTATAGTCCCTTAGCCAATCAGGACACAGAGTAAAAGATAGCGAATGGGTAATTGATCAGAAAAAGACTCAGTTGCTGTAGTATGCCGATTTAATGACTTTAAACACAACAAACAAACTTTCTCCTATTTCTCTCCTTCCTGACTCCTCTGCTTGCGGGCGAGACGGTCGGGTCTAAGCTCCGCCCTTTAAAGGGCCAGCGTCTCCGTCCCGAGCACAGCCTTTTCCACACAGAGCACAACGCGCGTGCATATACTGTAAAGAAAAAAAAAATCGGATAACAAACTGCACTAAAAAAATCCGTGAAACAGCAAAGCCGCGAAAGGTGAACCGTGTAATAGCTGGGGATCACTGTATTTGCATTGTCCGTCATGTCCTTGTGAACCAGTTCCTGTGTGTTTGTTTGAAATTATTCTGTCAAGCTGGTCGTGTACAATACAATACAGCTACATATGACATACTGTGATTTGAAGGTAGTTTAACACATCTATTTTTTTATACTTGCATGTCCGTTCATACAGTACCTCAGAAATCTCTGGCAGAAGCAATAATCAGTATTAATATCGCAGAAGATTTTGCCCAGAAAAGTCATTAATGACTTACACTTTTAGTATAGCTGACCTAACTGGGAATCAGACCCATGCTACTGGCAGCGTTAGTGTCAGACTATGCCTGCTGAATTACAGTCACAGCTGTGTCATCTGCATTTGTCCTACATAGCAATGATGCAGTGGCCACTGACCCACAACATCTATTAATGCTTTTTCTTAAAAAAAAAAATTCTCTGTTGGGAGAAACCCAGAATAGTTTGTCATTGGAATTTAACGTGATGTATTGCATCAGTAACAACCATTACACAATGTTAAGTAGTCTAAATGATTTCTCATACTAAAAGCATTAGATTTCAAACACTGGTTTAAGTTTACTTTACCTTGATTTAGATGTACTTGATACAGTAATCTTAAACAGTATAGTATGTGTTTTCCCACATGTAGAGAGTTAAGTTATTGTAAGTAAGCCCTTTCTATTTTTCTTTCCTTCTGTCCCCCTTTCTCTCTGTGAATGGTTTGAATGTGATTAACTGCCTCTGAAGATTTGTCTTTTCTCCTTTAGGTTACTGTACATTGACTTGTAGCACAGAGGTACAGGCCAAATATCAGTACTGAGATTTTTTTCACTTGGTCAAAATGGGGTGTACACAAAGGTGCATCACACTGTCAAATGGGTTCATGACCTACTGCTCCTAGTAATGACAGACAGGGTTTTAAATGTTGTGCACTTGAAGTCTTCATTAGCTGTCTGTATTAATTTATGTGCAAATAGCTAAATGAAGTTAATTTGCATCTTCTTAATTTATTTATACTCCATATTCACAATAAATTTGTATTTTGGCTCATTGAAATATGATTGGAGTAATTATTTTAAGGCATTTTCATATATAGTTTAAATTTGATTTGATTATCAAGTAAATTATTAGTTTTGGGGTCATCAAGACATGTCACATTAACCTAGATATGTCAAACACTTTAATGTTTCAGCTTAGTTTTGAATTTAGATAAAGGATGGGCCAGTGACAGATGGTATTAATAGTGATAGATCATGAGATTTGGGAAATGCTTGGCATTTTACTAGAGGTCTCTAAAATTTCAGTTGTCTCATAGGATGTACAGATTGAGGTTAAGTCCCCAAGTAGAGATGTGCACACAACCCAATTCTGCCATAGTAGAAAGTTAATTGAGTTGAAAGTAGATCACTGCAGGACACAACAGCTTGTTAACACACAGAAAAGTTCTGTAACAGATAGAATAGTTTGCGGAGCTGTTGGAGTTACTGCAGCAAGACCTTTGACTTTTCTTCTTTGCCTTAATGTTGATGAACTTTGTGTAACCCCAATGAAAAAAATGTGAGCAAAATAAGCATCTTGTCACTTTGGGAAACCACTTATGGCCTATGTCTTTGTGCTGTTGCTGTAATATTTTAATTGTCCATTTGAGGCTTATCCTGGCTGACTCAAAAGTATAATACTGAAATTGGGAATGCTTGGAGAAAGCATTAGGCATTCTACAGTGTGTGTGTGTGTGTGTTTCTCCATATTGTTGTGATGCATTAACAATGTCTGCTGCGAGTGTGTGTGCTCCAAAGCAATATACCAAGGGACAGATCAAGGTGGGGTTTGGATGAAACAGCATGAACTAAGACAATGAAGTATTGGTTCAATTGGCAAATGTCAATGTTAGAAAGTAAAAGAGTGACTTGATTTAAGTTGTTTTGTGACATTTCACGTTAGATAAAATGCTACACCTGTCATTCTTCATGTGTATTAGGTAAACAGTCTTGTATTGTTATCTTCATAAAATATTTCTCTGCACAGTAAAGAGAAGTTTCCCTCAATCCCCCAGGCTTTAGTCTTGGATTTGTGTTGTTCTGCAAGTCTGCAACATCATCCGAACCCCAGGAGCCTCTTGCTCAGCCTTGACGGATCCTCACTCTGCTGGAGCCCAAAACTGTTCTTCATCTTGTGTTGTCACAACCCCCCCTGCTACCTTGATTCACTCTTGGTCGTTGGCTAGGTTTTGGATTTATTACTTTCGAGGCCGAACAATCAGTGGACCAGGCTGTCAACATGCATTTTCACGACATCATGGGCAAAAAAGTGTGTAGTTGTAGTTTTATTTTACCCTTAAGATCAAACAGAGGCTTGGGCGACAGAGAAAAAAAATTGTATGTTAAAGCAAAGTTTGCAGTGTTGTTCTAGTAATGAGTGTGTCATCATCCAGTGCAAATTTAGCCTTTTATGTCAAAAATAATCAGGCCACTGACTTAAAAATTGTACCTTTCCGTGTCTGTGCTAAATGCTTTTATATTACAGTTTGAGTTGTCGCCCAAGGCTTTGTTTAAACTGACCACTCCTTTAGGATGCCAAATATGCATTAAATTGTACTAAAACCAAGTAAGTTCTGCTTTATTGTATATACTTTACATTTACTGGCTATTAGTATCTCAGTGAAGTAGAAATGAAATGAAGTATAGAGCGAAAGCTCTCATCGCTGCATAATTTCAGAGATAAGAAATCACCTAAAGGATTGGTCCATTCTGTTCTGTTTCCTTGGTTTTCTGCTACATTGGCAGGTCACTTACATATCAACATGGTTTTATTTTATTTTTGAAAAGTTAAAGAAAAAGTTAAACACAGTGACCTCAGTTGAAGAATCTCCATACTGTGTCCGACAGTTTGCCCAATCAACAAATCAGGAGTTTCATTAAAATGCTCCTTAGGATGCGGCTTTATTTGCACAGTAATAGCTGCAGTTCACTTAGCGTTTACTTTAACTCAGTGTGAACACGAGATGGATTAGGTCTACAACTCAAAAACGATACAGATATTGTCTGATAAGTTGTCCATCTGGGGAAAAACATGTATGGCAGTGTTGTTTGTAAGCAGCCTCAGCTGAACAAAACCAGTCAGAATCATGATGCAAGGATTGATAGTTCAAACTGATAGTTCAGTTATATCCACTCAGTGACATAATGTCATCATGTGTATCATTTTTCTGTCCTTGACCTTCAAGTGGCTGGTTCGCGTATCTTAAATCTATACAGGTCAGTTCGAAGATTTTTGTTTAAAATCAAGGCATTCTTGTGAGGTTTTTGTCTACCAAGGAAAGGCATTAATTGTTGTGTAGTTTCTGTACCAAACTGATAGTGCTTGCTTGACTTTGTGTGAGTCATGCACCTTATCTGTTAAGTCGTTGTGATTTTTCTTTTAAGGTCTGTGTTTTATTTTAGAGTGGACTGTAGCGATGACAGGGAATGAGGGCATAGAGATTGTCAGGTCCTAGTCCCATTTCCCTGGTAAGTGATTTAGCCCAAACTGTGTACTCTACTTTGGTATCCACCCCCTTTGACTTTGCCCTGGTTTTCAGCTAGAATCAAGGCTCAACTTAATCCATTGTTCTTGACTTGACATTACCTTATGCTGGGACTTGAGGGAGCCTGGGAGATATGGGTTACAAAATTAGAAATTGGAGCACATCAAACTGTGGAACAAATCCCAGTTCTGCTGTTGGGGACTGTAAAGAAGTCATGGTATCCATCACTCGTAGCTGTGATGCCCACGGGAGAAAGTGCTCAGGTAGCTGCCGGCGGTGGCTAGGCCACTGTCGGAAACATGTGCATGTAATTAGGTCGACAGAGAAGGAAGAGGAGTCTGGGGAAGGTGGCAACACGTTAAAGCAGGGAGGAGTTCACGATTCATTTTCCTCCTGCAAGGTGACCCCAATAACTCAACCTCTCAGTCTATTTCTGGTTGGCTCCCCCTTAGTCTCAGCCTGTTTTGCTGCTCTGGTTAACTGTTGGTAGCTTTGCCTAGTTACAGACAAGAAAGTTTTGATATTGGGGCAGTAAATTTATGTCTGACATAAGGCTTTAAACTTCTATATAAAGGAGCAAGTAATTAAAGTCAGTCTCTGAGCATAAATAAATCAATAGTGTAAGACAGTAACCTCTAAAGGATGTGAGTTACTGCTGTAGCCTTTCATAAGACAATGTCCTCAATTTGATATTATATTGGGGTCAAACTATCAGTCACTTGTGCTCAGTTTGAAATGTTTTCTCACCATTGACACAGTATGAAGATTCGTTGTCAAAGTTGTCAAAAATTGTTCATTTGTACCATCTGCATGTTTACTATTAATTCTGTTAGAGCAGAGATACAATTTTATTTCTCTACCCCCCCCAAAAACATTTCAAATAAAATATAAATGAGATATTCTTCATAAGCATTAGCTGGAGACAGGTAAGTCATGAACTTACATTAGATGTCTTTATCCTATATATGGCAATTAATTTGACAAAAACAGGAAATCTATGTTTCCCAGGTACATCTAAAGAATTTGTGATTTGTGATTATCTTTGTTTACTGTTTTCGCAGTAGTATTTTGGGTACTCCTGTCCTCCAAAGCAATATTTGGGCATTGCCTGCTCAGTAACTGGTACCTGAGACACATAGCTGTACATCTGTTCTGGCTACACAGTAATATTAATTAACATAGCTGCCCCACATATTTCTAATATACATAAAGTGGCACATTTCAACCTAGCCCAAAATGTTGAGATTGAATATCACTGGTAAGACAGGTCTTTCTAGATGATGGACATCTAGATCTTATGCTGGTGTTGCCAAATGTGCCCTTCTTGTCCTTTGTCCAGGTGGAAGTAAAGAAGGCTGAACCTCGTGACAGCAAAGCTCCTGGCCAGCTTGGCCCAGGCCAGTGGACACCCAGGGGCATCTTGAGTGCAGCTAATGGTTGGACAGCACAGCCTGCCCAGGGCTGGCAACAGCCATACGGGCCACAGGGTGAGTGGGAACAAGTCCCAGAGCAGAGAAGTGAGGCGCTCTGCTCAGAGGAGAAACTAGAAGTAACTGTGGAAGTGTGTTTAAGCCTCTGCTCTAACATTAACATTGTGTATGGTGCTCAGTGCTTTGTTGAATATTGGAATGTTTCAGGCATTGGTATTATTGTCTCTCCTCTAATTTTCTTTTCCTTCTTTGTGAAGGAGTGTGGGTGTCAACTACTGGCCAACCCATAGGTAGGTGTTAAGACTTACATTCCACCACACAGAAAATATCTGGTCTTTCCAGTTTACTTAATTAGATGTTTCTTTTCTGCGTGTGTTTCACAACAGCCAATTGATGAAATGGTTGATAAATGTGTGTTTGTCATTTTCTTATCTGGAAAGGCTTCTGTCACAGAGAGATTCTGTTCTGAGTGAAGCCGATGACAGTTGACAGAATGTGTTATCACTGATTCATAATGGCTGAGGCTGCTGATAATTTTCTGTTTGAGACAGATGGCAGTCTTGAATGCATTCCGGCCTCCCTCTGCTATTGGTCAGGCACGGTTTCATATCTCCTCCTCCGGGTCAATCTGCAGTACACACTGCAGTGTCTTCCCTGTTCTCACTCAAAGGGCACTTCAGTTTCATTCAGTGTCATATAACATCCTGCAAATGCAGTATTTTAAACCTTTAAACCAACAAAATTTAAACTGATGCAGTTTACATACAGAAGTACATCTATGCTGGGACGTATCTCTTTTAATAAATCGTATTCTTGCCCTGAACTAAATTCAGAACCCAATAATTCAAATAAAACATATATGTTATTAATATAAAATGAAGTCTCAGAAATGGTTCTCTTCTTTGTTGGTGCAGGTGGGTATGGACCTCCACTTTCTGCAGGCCGGGGAACACCAACACAGCCTCCATCACCTTTCAATGCATTTCTAGTCACAACCCCACCAGGAGGCTTTGCTGCACCTCAGGGCTACCCTCAACAGGGCTACAGCACAGCACCTCAGTTTGGTCAGTAATACATGGTGCTCCCAAACAGTTTGCTGGTGACTTGAAAACACTACAAACCGCTTACAGATAACACAGCATTGTGGGCATCTAACATTTCTTGGACATATACATCAGGCTTTTCTGGCACTGTGCTGTGGTTGGGGGAGGAACCTCCATTTTAATCAGGCATTGACAGATAATGTGAATTTCAAGAAATCCTTTCAAATAGCCTGTGTTTCTATGCGTATTTGGGGGACTATTCATTTTCGCCCATTAAACTTGTTAGAAGCTAATATTTAATAAAGCATGGACGAAGTAGCAGTGGAATAAGTGGGAAGGCTGCTCTCTATCCTTTGACAGTGTTGACAGAAACTTGACATTTTTATTTGGCACTTGTGAAAGACATGTGGTTACAACATTTGTATTCTTATAGCCTAAAGCAAGAATGAATTGATACTCATGAAATAGATACAAAGGAATTTTATGATCTTATGATATATTTTGTTCAACTGTTTTTTTTAATTTCTTTATTTTCAAAATGCCAATTATCCCTATTTTACTCAAGTCCAAGATGACCTGCAGAAAAAAACGTGTTTATCTCAAAAGGAGCAACACTGGGGCTTCATTGGGATCAGGATGTATACCGTAATTTGTGAGAATGCAACCCCAAAAATGACCATTAGGGATTGTTCATAAAATTTTATCTTATTATCCAACAGGTTATAGTTTTGGCACACCTCAAGCTGAGCAATATGCTACACAGGTTCCTCCCCCGCCCACTACTCCAGGAACTGCAGCTCTGGGCTTTGCCACCACCACCACACCAACTCAGGACTTGAGCAAAGCTCCGACTGGGCAGCCTGACTTCCCTTATAGCCAGTATGGTAAGAAAAATCTTGTGCATAAAGCGATTTGCAGCCCCCACCCCATTTAAGTTTGAATTACCTCTTTGCCAAGATATTTTCTGGGGTTTGACAACAGCTCACTTAAGTTCATATATAATATCCTTAAACAAGCTAGAGCTTGCTCTTGGTTCCATTAAGCTCGAATAGCTCCATATGCGTACATGCTTCTCACATACATGAAACCCTTACTGGCTCAACTGTAAAGATGCTGCTGATGTTTCACCACCACCAGGAGTCTTCAGCAGTCATATCTATCAAGTTTTTTTCCAGCTGGGCTGTGGATTTGTAAAAAAAGATTGGTAGGTCTTGGTAGGTTTGAATTAGATCATCCTGCCTTGCAATGTTTTTTTCATTT
This sequence comes from Trinectes maculatus, assembly GCA_016785345.1. Classification (NCBI taxonomy): domain Eukaryota; kingdom Metazoa; phylum Chordata; class Actinopteri; order Pleuronectiformes; family Achiridae; genus Trinectes; species Trinectes maculatus. Next base: position 26,501 of record JAFBJQ010000408.1, on the reverse strand, counting down.
GTTGTGTTTTACATTTTAATTTCATTTTGATTTTTATGAGAGTGCTACCTTCTCTTGACTGACTGCACTAGACATGTGACTGACTCCTCCTTTTACTTTTCCTTCCTGATGATGACTTTTCTTTTCCTGGACTTGACACGATCGCCACAATAAAATGCCTGTGAAACCTTATTTCGGGAAGTAGGCATGCCCAACCCCCCAAGCTACCTATCAAAAATTTTCAACATTCCCATCAGTTTGTCACTCAGAGCGTTGCATGTACCCCTGCTTTGTAGATATGCGTACGTAGATAGTAAAGTCCTGCGCAGGTCAATTTTCTGATTTGTGTATCCATAGGATTTACTTTCTGGAGGTGTCTTTTTGGTCTCTGATCCAAACTGTTAGTTTAGTCTATTCTATAACTGGACTTTGTTTGGCTAGGTGAATTGTTTCTCCCAGACCTCTACAAATGTGATTATCTGCCAAATTTCAGTCAGCTTGAAGGAACTTGAAAATAAAACATTTCATCAAGCCACATCAGTGTAGATGTAGATAATACCATGCCTTTTAAATTGTATGCCTTTGCTGGATTAAGAGTCTGAGATCATGCTGAGAGCACAACTGGAGGCTGAAGGTTTTCAGCTTTGAGCCACAACAAAAACTGAGATACTGTGAAATCTAACCGGAATCCAGGAGAAAGGAATGGGTTTTCTCTTATTCACCCATTCAGCAGCATAAGCACACAAGTCAGGCAAGAGCCAGAGATGCATTCAGAAGTTACATTCTGTTGTTCAGCTGTCTAGTATTTTTCTTCTGACTTGGCTTTCATTCAGCTGCATCACACTGCTGGATCTTACATTTGAAGCAGCCATGTGATTGCTGTCAATCATTACAGATGTCCATCTTGTTCAGTGTTTTTTGCTTGTGCTTATCTTCCATCCAGCTTCTTGCATTTAGCCAGTGATGATGACACAGTCACAAGATTTTGTGAAATAATCATACATCTTTTCTAAAAGCTTTGATGATAGGCAATAATAGGCACTGGAAAAAAAACATCAGTTTGTGTAAGATTAGCAAATTGTTGTGTTTAGGCAAACAAAGCTTGTTTTCAGTAGAGGTTAAGTTTGGTTAATGTGGTTTCTGGGGGTCATAATATTTTGGTTATGTTTAGATCAAGGACCAAAACCTGTGGTTTTATGTACATTCATTAATGTTTAAATTAAATTCTGATGCACAGAATTGCAAATTTGCAATGTATATTTTTATAATGATTCCCATCTGACCAACGGGCACAAATGTACCCATGTAACTTTTGTTACAGTACACTGTGAAACGTGGTTATTTTTTGTCTCCCTCAGTGCATGAAGAAAATTTGACATTTGAGAAAGAGGCTAAACAGCACCCTTGGTAATGCTTTATTATTTGTCCCTTGAGCTGTATTGATTTTGTAGATTTTTTTCAACAATAAAGTTCTCATTGGACTAGGTTTAGCAACATTTGGATGTTAAATTGTGAGTTCATAATCCCCATGAGAAAAGCTTATGCTGGTGCTTGTTTTGATATCATGCCACTCAGACATCTTGTGGACAGGTTATTCAAGTAACCAAAAGGTTTTTGAAGGATACACAACAATAAAATTATGCGAGAAATAAATTTGGCTGACTGGAATAGAAAAATGACAGTTGGGAAGATCAGAAATTAATCTGGAAACCTATAGTATGCTTCGGAAAATTTTTGTGACATGCATAGACATTTTTCACACTACAACAAGTTCCTAGTATGTATCTCGTAGTTCTTTTTTCTATTTGCCCTATTCTCATAAATCTCCTCAAAAATGGTGGGAAAACAAATTTCTTGCATTACTTCCATTTGCATCATGCACATTTTACAAAATTTCTTGAGAACAGGCTGGTGTGATTAAAGACTCAGGTGTCCCTGCAGATAGCTGACACATTCACACTCCATTTTGTTCTGACTTCCAGATGAAGCTGAGCAGTGATGCCATATAAAGCATAGAACAGACCCAGTAACTAAGTATAAATATAAAGCTCTGTTAGCTCAGTAGGAGGGAATTATGTAAAGTAGTCGGGCAGCAGGGTTCAGTCAACCTGGTCTCCTCATCTCATTGATAGGCTTGGGTAACTACCCTCAGGACCCCTCTGCCTACGGACCAACGCGTCCTTCTCACAGTTATGGTCAGGATGAGCAGGGAGGATATAGTGCAGGTAGGTGCCGGCATCATCATCTTCAACCACAAAAGTAGCATTTGTTCAGTACTGTAGTGTTTATAGAGCTGCAGCCTAGTTCCACCTTTTTCCTCTTGCCCTGTATTTAGTATTTTGCATGTACATTTTGCATGTACATACAAATTATTGTGTGTACTCTTGCATAGTGAAATACAGCCCTTCCCTCCGTTTGGTGTTTTGACTTGTAAGCGTCTCCCTCAGGGGCTGTAGCTTTACTATACCAAGACTGACTACATCCTCTTTTTTGTTTACTCACTGTCTGCATTGCTTTGCTGATTATAAAAGGATGATCTAATTGTCAGAAGATTGTTCATGGTTCGGTTGTCTCTTTGCATCCGCAGTCCATTCACCCTTTGTTTTCCCCATGACTGTCTCCACATTGTAGCTCAAGGGGTGAGAAAGGAAAGATGATTTAAAGGACATAGTGCCAGTAATTTTTTAGTTTCTCAGACTCTTCTGTCTGATGCTCCTGTTGGGAAAGCTCACTGTTCTTATTTTGAGCAAACCCCAAAGACATCTTTTGTTTTCAAAATATCTTTATTTTTTTTGTTCTTTTTCCTCTACCTTTTCTGTCCATTTTAGTTATTTATAATAATATTTATCTACCCCAGTATTTATCCAAGTCCATTTCAAAATCTTAAGAATCTGGTTGTAGGTGGAATAATCAGGTCAGAGAGATAACCAGTCATCAAGATGTTTAAAAATATTTGGCTTTAATTGGTTTTTGTCGTCTACTGATCAAACAACAGCTAACAAATTACTCTTTTTAACTCAGTTGTCTGTTTGGGCTGGACAGTTGTTGCTGGATAAACCAGCCATTATCCAGACTAAAATATATTTCCCTATATGTCTCATGTCTCTCTGCGAGGAGATGGTGCCATCTATTGCACAAATCATGATAAAGAATCCCACATGAAACCTGACTAACCTAACTGAGGGAAAAATAATGCAGTGGCTCATGACAAGTCAGAGCAGAAGATAATGTTTACAACATATTCTGTACAATATATATAAAGAAAGCACAACGCAAGTCCTCACATTTTCAGACTATTCAGCAGATGTTTTTGGTTTGTGCATAAAAATGTATTTAATTTTTTAATTTCTATCGTATAATAATTTCTATCATATAAACTAGGAAGGGTATATATTATAACACAGTAACATCGAAATGCTTCACCTACAAATAAAGACTGTACTTTACATCTGAAATATACCATTGAATGTGATGGTCTTTTCCTCTCCATCAAGATTTTACACAAATCAGTTTTTATTTTTTTTCTAAAACTAGATTAGATTAAGACTCCTCCCTATACACAGTCAAGTGACATTGTGTTTAAAACCCTGTTCCCCACTCCTCTCTTTCTGTTCACCTCAGGGTACGGCCAGGAACTGACAGCCTTTGGCCACAGCTTCGCAGACCCCAGCCAGCCCACAGCTTCATATGGGCCACCAACAGCACAGCCCGCTGGTGCCCCCCAGCCAGCAGCCAGCGCCTTTGGCAGAGGCCAGAACCACAACGTGCAGGGCTTCCACCCTTATCGACGCTGACCACCACCTCTGGCTGTCGGTGCAGTGTAAAGTTCAATAACAAAAAACTTAACAAAAAAGAAGAAGTCAGGGAAACGTTTTTATTTTGCTAAAAAAAGCAAAACTGGAGTTTTGGATGGGAGTGTTGAATGCACGCTGTTTGTGAAAGAGAAACCTTTATGAAAGCAGGTATTCTAGTAATTATGAAGGGGTGAATTGAGACCCTTTTTTTTGCCTAACTTAACAAACATTCAGCAGAAAGAAGCTTTTATTCCCCACGTCCTACCCTGTGTTTTATAGTAGACCTAAACTACTTTGCAATAATTTTGATTGTCTGGTCAAACACTAGCACAGAGACTATATGTAAAGAGACTTGCTTATAAATATGTATATTTATGGTGGACACAAATGAAAACAGGGTCTCGAGTTTCCTCAGCTTTAAATTCTAGGGAAAAAGTTTTTTATTTTTCATTGGTGAATTTTGTTTACTTTCTGAGCCTTTAAAGTTTGTTTAAAATGGAGATTATGAATATATATATTATACACAAACTGTGCAATTTTTTAAAAAGAGAATTTTGTACTATAAATGTACACATTGCTTGTTTTTTTATTTAAAGATGTAGACTTCCCTCAGGTGGCTGTTTTGGGTGCATTTTTGCACTAATGCAAAAAGAAAATAGGACAAATTATTACAAAAATAAATGTTTTAATGATATAGTGCTTGTCATGGATGTTGAGTGCATTTGTTTTTTGTTTTTTTTTAACCTTTTTTGGTCATTCTTATTTTCTGTTTTCATCTTCGTAAATAGAAGAAACTTTCATTTTAATTTGTGACATTTTTTTCCAAGTGTTTTTTTTTTTCCGGGAGAGGAATCACTGACATCTTTCGTGAGATTAAACGGAACTTCAGTCGGTTTTCACCAGCTTTAACCAAAGGTACGTAACAACACGATTGTTTCGGGTGTTAAGACTAAAAAGTGAAAGAAAAGGAAATAAACGACTGTATAATCGGATACAAACTCGACTGATCACATCCGGGGTTAAGTGTGTAATCTTGTAACGTTTGATTCCACAAGTCATTTCCTCGTTAGCACATTAGCGTAAAGCTAACTACGTCCTTCATTGAAAGTAGCTGACTTTTGCTTATCTAATGGGACCTGGCCGCTGATTTCAACACGGACGTGTCGTCGACACACAGGGGAAGTGCTTAAAGCTCTTTGGCCAGAACGTGTAAGGTCGTAGTGAGTAAGTGTCTGTCTGTCTGTCTGTAAGCGGGTTTTACTTGTATACTAGTGCTTGTAGCTAACGATGCGCCGGTCTGCGGATATTAGCGGCTAACGGGGTAGCATCAAAACAGAAGAGACAGCGCTTCAGAGGGTTTTAATTTAAAATGGGTTAATGTGAGTTTGTCAGGGTTGATTAATAATATAACATCACATATATTACTTTAGTAATATGCATATTCTGTTCTTAGTAGAGAAGTTTTACTCTAATATCATTCTGAATGTGGGAATTTTTAGAATATAAATATTTTTACTTAAGAAAAACATCATCTGAACTGTACCTAACAGAAAAAGGTTGCAGTCACGTATCATCAACAATACAAAGAAATTTCAACTCAGTACCCAAAGCAGACATATTAGCACTGTTGTTGTGATTGTTGTAAAGCAGCTGATTTTGTGACCTATAGTCATACTGATGTCACGATGAATGAATTGTTTCCAGTACATTAAACGTCAACTGTATATGGATAAACACAAATCAACTCAGTTAATGTGTGAAATTTCAGGGCACGTGTCGTGATTTAATGACGGGAGCTGATGAAGTATTTTCTTAGAAATGAACTTCTGTAGAATTTACACTTCGTCTTCTTTCCTGTGGCAACTACACAGCCTACAGTCTCCAGGGAAATGTGGGGGGACAGTGTAAAATGTGCCACAGTCATGAGAGAGACGTTGCAGTTGTCATGCAGCTGAGTCACACACAGTGAGACTTCATATCAGGATCAGACAGTTGAAGGTGTGGTGGTGAAGAGCAGCAGCTCCTGGATGACGCTGCAGAGAGACGTCTGCTCTGAATGCGACCGACACCTCAGTAACACTTTCTCTGTTGTTAGCTTAGCATTGTTGTTAGCAGGAGCTAATTTGGGTCTATGTTTGTTATTTGTTGGTGAGACCAGGTTGTTGGTGTTCCAGTTGTCTTAAAATGAACCTCAACTCTCTGGTCTTTACCTGGTTTTCACAGGGTGTTGGGTCTGGTCCAGGGTTGTTGAGCGGTTAATGCACAGAGTAAAGAGACTGAAAATCGAAGACACAACAGAAGGCAGCAAAGAAAGGTATGTAAACATTTTCTCTTACCAGTTGCCTGGAATAACATGCCTTTAGTTTTCATTTTCATTTATTTTTTATAAGTGAAATATTGTAACTAAAATAATGTTTTCCAGCGTCTCTGCAGCCCTAAAGGTCAAATTTCTGAGAAAATCTGAAATCTGTAGTTAACATCAATCAGTAGTCCCCTGTCAGCAGAAATATAGTTTGATCATATTAAATGCTGTAAAAATATTTATTAAAAACACTTTGAAATGAAATAAAAATGTACTCTACACATGAATACAACCTCTCCTTTGGTTAGAAACACTGAATGTAAATATGACTTTTCCTTATATAGAAATACACAGTTTGTACTCTGTTAAAAATATACCTGTCAGTTAAAAGCATATTTACTGATAAGTTAGAGCATCTGTCCATAGCATCAGTGAAGCAGTGGCAGGCATGACAGGGGTGGATGAGCTCTCCGACAGTACAGAGGTGGTTGAGATGGAGGATGTGAGTCCCGCCCAGTTCCAGGTGGACAAGCATACATGGGATGGCCTAAGGAAAATCATCCGCAACAGTCGCAAGAACACTGGCATGGTCATCAACAAGGCGCCGCATGACTTCCACTTTATCCACAAGGACGAGGCCAGTCCACACTCTCACCGCATCTACTACCTCGGTGAGGAGGGGGATGTGAACCCACTTGTTTTTAATTGATTAATTTTCAAGCAGATAATCTCAACTTGTGTAATAAATATCATAAAACCATAGGAAATGCCAGCAGAGATTTGGTGTTTTTAGTCGATGTAGACTTGTCGATCCACACAGTCAGATTCTTCCTTTCAGCGACTCAGCAAAGTAGCATGTTTCTGTGAATGATCGCTGCATACAGCTGGTGAGTCAGAGTTCCCAGCCGGGAACTATTTTCAAGCTCATTTGAAATGGAGAGCTCTTCAGTGGATCTATTCCACGAGAAACACTGAAACCAGAAACACAGTTTTGCTTTGTGGATGTATTTCTGTTGCTGTTGTAGTGCACAGAATTGCTGGAACATGGTTTGAGTTTCTGTCTTAAGCAGTGTGTTTGGATGTGTGATGATCTTTTGTAGAGCTGCCGTAGCCAGTGAAACTTGGTTGTAGTAATTTTTTAGACTTTGCTGTACTTGCTGCCAATGTCAAGGATATAATGCAGCTGTTAATCAATCTAAGTTGTGCTTAAGTTGAATTTCTTTCAAACCACCAATACTCCTGTCAACTCTGTCCAAAGCAATCTCATCCACAACACAACAGATCAGCTTTACCTGGGTTAACACTCTGTCTTTTTGTTCTTACAGGAATGTCTTACACCAGCAGGGAGAACGCATTGCTCTACTCGGACGTTCCCAAGAAGATCCGCAAAGATGCCCTGCTGGTGTTGTCATGGAAACAGATGCTGGATCACTTTAAGGTGAGGACAAAGTTTTCTTGCTCCCACCCAATAACAAACTATTATGAGAATGATTCTGAGCTCTTTAATTCATAATGCCTTGTTTTTTGGTGGTAAATCAACCCTTACAGAATAGCTAAGATGTCTGAGGTAATGTTGGTTGTTATACTGGCCTATACAGATTTCTTCTATCTTTTGGCTCATGACTTATCTCTGTTAAATCTCCTCTGAAAATGTTTGCTCACTAATTGTTTATATGCTCTGTACAAATAGTCTTTGACATTGATTGGCCAACACTACCCTGCTGTGTGTCCTCTTGTTCCTGACCTCAGGCCAGCCCACACCACGGGGGCTTCTCCCGGGAGGAGGAGCTGCTACGTGAGAGGAAGCGTCTGGGGGTATCTGGCATCACCTCTTATGACTACCACCGACCAAGTGGCCTTTTCCTGTTCCAGGCAAACAGCAGTCTGTATTACTGCCGTGACGGTGGAAACAGTAGCCTCATTGTGAGTTTGAGGACAGTTAGGTAACACTTTCACTGCCACACAGCACAGAATGATTATCATAGGCCTGTAGGGGTTAATTTGGTTGCTCAGTCTCAACAAATCCTAGCAAGAGGGTTGAAAACTGTTTTTAAAGTCATCATTTTTACACAGTGTCACTATGAAAGTATAAATTGTTACATTTACAATCAAAAACCAACCTCTCTCATCCTGAACTTATTACACCCCTATTTCATACCTGTGTATTATCCAACAATATTAGGTTGATGCAGATTGATGAGTAATGGCTTGTACTGGATACTGTACAGACTGATAGGTGGCAAATAATTGCTGTTTGATGCTACATAGTTTGTCCACAAGAGAGCACTGTTAAGTTAATTTTCTTCCGTAAATTTTCCTGATCCTTACTTTAACTGCAATTGCAAGTACATTTTCTGTGACTCATATCATTGTTTCAGCTGTTGTCAAAACTTCAGTAGTAATCAAATACAAGATATAATTTTAAAAAATAGTGTAATTTTGCAGGTTTATTTATTATTATTATTAAATATTTTATGGTTGTCCTCTAAAAATGTATGTATCTATTTAGACTTCTCCAGTGAGTGCCATTGAGATTAAGAGCCAGAATTCAGGCACTCGAATGGACCCCAAGATCTGCCCCGGGGACCCCAACTTTATTGGCTTCATCAATAACAATGACATCTGGGTGACCAGCATTGAGACGGGTGAAGAGAGGAGGCTCACTTTCTGTCACAAAGGTCAGTATTGAAGTACGTTCACAGACTCAGTCTCACTTGGTTCTCAGTGTTTTTTTCCCATAGCGATTTTTCCATTTGTTTTTTGAGTTCAGGTAATGGTAACACGAAAGAGGACCCCAAGTCAGCAGGTGTAGCTACATTCGTCATACAGGAAGAGTTTGATCGCTTCACCGGATATTGGTGGTCACCAGCGGCTCAAGAGGGTCAGTGACTACTACTCTTTACGTTTAGTTATGACATTAAGATTGTTTCTGAACTGGCAAGGATTTTTAGGAACCAGATACTATACATTTTTTAAAAGGTACACATTGTTGAATATATACAGGTTATGCAGTGTACAAGTGCATTTTTTTTACCACAAATAGCACCAACCTGCTTTACTGCTTGGTGCCACAGAATCCGATGGTGGTAAGACTTTACAGATATTATATGAAGAGGTGGACGAGTCTGAGGTTGAGATCATCCATGTCCCGTCTCCGGCTTTGGAGGAACGTAAGACAGATGTCTACAGATACCCACGTGCAGGTATGCATGTAATGAAAACCTCACTGTGTATGTGGTGCACTTCAAGTTCTTTGTGTTGTGACATTTAGGTAGTTTATTTGAACGAAGAGCAGGCATGTGTCATTGAAAACTGTAGACTGTGACGTTTAGAATTGCAACATTTAATTGATGAATCGATTACTTGATTAATAAGTAATAAATCTTCAGTTACCCTGATAATCTAACAATCTTTTATTAGCAATACCAACATCCAACTTCCCAAAATAGGGTAAATAGGGTTGAATACTTTTTTAAGGTGTAAACAATTCAAATTGATTTGCATTATTTAATAAATGGCATTATTTAGGGTTTTTGATTTTGAGGAGTTTTCCAAATCCAATTCTTGTTTGGTCTGACTCAGTTTTTACTTTCAGGTAGCAAGAATCCAGATATCACTCTCAAATTAGCAGAAATCAGGATAGATAACCTCGGCAAAGTGAGTTCTCATACACAAAACATCCTAATATGTTGATGAGTAATCGAGTGATTACTCTGTGCTATTGACATTTTTTTTGTTATCTCCCTTAGATTGTCAGCACACAGGAAAAGGAGCTACCCGTTTCATTCACCAGCCTGTTTCCAGGTGCAGAGTACATCACCAGAGCTGGATGGACAAAGGATGGACGATAGTAAGTGTCTTAGTCTCTAAAAGGTAAAATGTGTGAGGCTTCATAATCCAGGTATTAGATAACATAGTGTTTGTATGGCACACACATTCCTACTCCTCAAATCTCTACCTGTGTGTGTCAGTGCGTGGGTGGTCATGATGGACCGACGACAACAGCATCTCCAGTTGGTCCTGCTTCCTCCAGCGTTCTTCATCCCTGCGAATCAGGACGAGACCAGCAGACAGAGAAGCCTGGAGGCCCTGGGAGACACAGTTCAGCCATTCATCATCTACCAAGAAACAAGCGACATCTGGATCAATGTAAGGCTTAACACCACATTTACTCCAATCTGTCAACAAAAAAGTTGCCCAGCTTTTCTGTCGTGTCTGACTCAGACTTTTCTCACCAGTGGGAACTGCCGTTAAAGATTTCAAGTGTAAAACGATGATAAAAACATTTGTTGTCTTGTTATGTGCTTGTTTGCCCCACAGGTCCATGACATCTTCTATCCTTTCATACAAACCAGTGATGATGAGATCACCTTCATCACTGTAAATGAATCCAAAACAGGCTTCTGCCACTTGTATAAGATCACGTCGGTGTTAAAGCAGGGACTCTGTCACTGGGCCAAAGGCTACACACACTCTGAAGGTATCATCATCATAGGTGAAATGAAAAGTTACTGTAAGGTTAAGAGCAAGTTTTCTCTGAATGTCCAACATTTTCTTGTCTGTCCAGTGTTAACTAAGTTTAACCATTTTCATATTATTATTGCTTCCTGTTTTACCTGCTTACTACATTATTGTGTTAGAAACAGATTATCAAGTATTTTTACCCATCAGATGATTTCAAGTGTCCAGTCAAAGAGGAGGTGACAATAACGAGTGGAGAGTGGGAGGTGCTGGCCAATCATGGCGCAAAGGTAAAGCATGTTATCATGTCACAGGTTCAGTGCAGCTCTAATTAACCACCACTTACACTCATCATTACGTTAAGATTTAAATATTTTAAATGCACTGGATCATGGGTATGTGAACAAGGGGAGGGCTCAGGCTTGAACCCACTGATCTTTTCCATGTGTATAAACAAACGTTCAGTGGAGACTATGGGCACGGTAGCATGAATTAAACCGGGCAATGTTAGATAAATGAACAGATTAAATTCAAAAGATGGAAAAAGTACAAAAAGTACACATTTGTGCTGTTAACAGCGCATGAATGCCAAAAGTGCTTGCATACTATTATTTCTATAACGACAGGCACCAACAGTTTGTCTTGCTCTGTGGTATTTGTTGTAGCGTTCCTCTAGTCCTCAGATTTGGGTGGATGAGGCGACAAAGCTGGTATATTTCCAGGGAACCAAAGACTCTCCTCTGGAGCATCATCTTTACGTGGTGAGCTACGACTCTCCGGGTGAAATTGTCAGACTCACCAAACCTGGGTTCTCCCACAGCTGCTCTGTGAGCCAGGTATGGAAACGCATTCTCCAAACAACTGCTTATGTTCATCAGTGTAATTTTGTTTCCTTTAGGCTTGATGTTAGTGCTGTGATATTAGTATATTTGTATTGCATATTAGATATTAATATTGGCATCAGTGGTTGAAGCTACACACGTGTTTAACCTTAATTAAAACACACACACACACACATAAACTACATCAACAAATTCATTGTTGCTATATTTCCATATTTTTGCTTCCACAGGTTTGAGGTTGGTGGTGGTTGAGTGAGGACATGTTTAACCTGTGCTTGTCTTTTTTTTTTTATCTCCTCACAGACATTTGACATGTTTGTCAGCCACTATAGCAGTTTGACCTCATCACCTTGTGTGCACATCTTTAAGCTGATTGGCTCAGACAGCGACCCACTTCACAAAGAGCCGCAGTTCTGGGCGAGCATGATGGAGCCTTCCAGTATGGAGCAGCTTGTTTATGACAGATGAAACACTGTCTTAAAACTGTGAGATGTTCTGAACATTTTTCTTCCTTGTGTCTCCTGTTTTTTCCCCCAGGTTTCTCATTCGACAACACTCCTCCAGAGATCTTCAGCTTCAGGGGGAAATCAGGTTTCGAGCTGTATGGAATGTTGTACAAACCACACAACCTGGTCTCTGGCAGGAAGCATCCCACTGTCGTCTTTGTTTATGGTGGTCCGCAGGTTTGATCCTTTCCACTATAAAGAAAAACAAATCAATAAATAAATATCTACACTATTGTTTTTTTTTTTTCATCTTAAGTAATAGTTACAGATGTCTTCCTCTACTGCATACATCAGTCTTGATGCCTTTGCTAGGGAATTAGTCAGTGTTTTACCTGAGGGAGGGCTCATATCTGCAAAAGACATCACATGTGGTTTTTATTCTCCAGGTGCAGTTAGTGAATAACTCTTACAAAGGAGTGAAATATCTGCGGTTGAGCACTCTGGCGTCTCTGGGCTACGCTGTGCTGATCATTGATGGGCGGGGATCCTGTCAACGGGGACTCCGGTTTGAAGGAGCTGTGAAGGACAAAATGGTATTTATCACACCAGGCAGAGAAACTGCCAGAGAGAAAACGTAGTGAGGGCAGCACCTCCTAACTATTAACATGCACCTGAGACAGAAATATAATAATCTAAGAACATACATAATTTAAAGTCTTAAACATTTCATATTTTCAAGTTAATAAGCCTTATTTCTTTGTAATGTTATTTGTCCACCAAGGGTCAGGTGGAGATTGAAGATCAGGTGGAGGGTTTGCACTACGTCGCTGACAAGTACAAGTTTGTGGACCTGAGTCGTGTCGCCATCCATGGCTGGTCGTATGGAGGTTTCCTCTCACTCATGGGCCTCGTCCACAAACCTGACGTCTTCAAGGTTCAAACCATGAACACACATAAGCACAGTTAGTGGAGACTTAATGGATTCATGAAATATGTTGAGGAAACTAACCCTGTGGGGACCTGTTATCATGTGGCAGGTTAAGCTTTAACTTTTAGTTTAGTTTTAAGTTGTAATTTCAAAAATGTGTCTGGCGATGTTATCGGAGCCTTAGCAATCTGCATCACGGGCTGCATTCTAAAGAAAGAAACTGAAAATAAGAAATTAGAAGAAGAAATATTTAAAAAACGGTTTGTTTGCTTTTTAGGTTGCCATTGCAGGGGCTCCCGTGACATTGTGGATGGCCTATGACACGGGCTACACAGAGCGATATTTGGACACACCTGAAAAAAACCAGCAGGGATACGAGGCCTGTTCTGTTGCCCTGCATGTCGACAAACTGCCAAATGAGTGAGATCTGCTTTCATGTTAGCTGTAATAACAGTTTAAGTCAACTCTTCACCTTTATAATGAACTAGAGCAGAGAAACTAAGTCATTGTTTTCATTAATCACAGGCCCAACAGACTACTGATCCTACATGGCTTTCTAGATGAGAACGTGCACTTTTTCCACACTAACTTCTTGGTGTCACAACTCATTCGGGCAGGCAAGCCATACAGCCTGCAGGTAGGAAGATTCTTTCAGAAAGTAAAGTGACTGAGAAGTTTCAGGAGCTTCAGAATATCAAGTTTGGAAAATATATTTAATCATTTCACACTGATCATTAGCGTCATGCATATTCACTGTTTTTTTTTTTAGGTTTATCCCAATGAGCGACACAGCATCCGATGTCCAGAGTCTGGAGAACATTATGAGATCACACTACTGCACTTTCTCCAGGAGAACCTCTGATCAGCCTTTCTACACCACTGACCACCCCCTTGTCACATCCTCCTTGTTCACTTTCCCTCATTTTATTGAACCAACCTTATTTTGTCTTTCACTTAATTGTGTTATCTGCTTACTGCAGGCTATGTTGAAACTCATCTCACCTCAAAAGTGTTTTGACAGTCTTAAAGGTGTTGTACCATTTTAGGATTAATATTCATTATTCATATCATTACAGTGAAGAGAAAACTGCTTCAAAAGCAGCAGGGGGCGCCCTTCAGCAGGAGCCGCTGACAGTTGAACCAAAAGAGCAAATCTAAATGAGTGTTAAATACAGATATTCTAAAATTCTTAACACAATTTCCGGCGAGCAAAATAACAGGACCTCCTATGCCACATTTATGGAAGCAATTTTGTGCACTTTCATTCTTTGTTTGTTTTCATGTTTTGTTTTTCTTCTTTTTTTTCATTTCCATGAGTACACGCTGGAGTGATGTTAGAAAATCTGAGTCGTCGTAGAAGCTCTTTGGCCCTTTCATCATACACTTTCATCACAGACTGTGTTCTTACAAAAGAATGTCATATTTTTATTGTGTGTTATTTCAGAAATATGTCTCATGGATTATTATGTATCCCTAACTGGTGGAAACATGTAGTGACCTCTTACTGTTTCACACAGACGCTTGCTTTGATTTTGTGAGAGCTTCTTTTACTTCTGCTGCTGATAACTTTTGCACATGTTACATGTATTTGCCTTGGTGCCAACAAACTGAACAATGAGCCATTGTTTGACACAATTGTTGGCAGGCTGAGGTGCCTTGTAAGCTCCTAAGAGCACCTGCCCTTATAGTTTATATCAGGGAATCTGTGTGAGGACCTGCGATAATAAAATGCCTTTTTATACACATCTGCATCTGATGCAACTGCTACAACACCCCAGTGAATATGTATCACTCATTTACTGTTAGAAACCTACAGTATATATATAATATAATTTAATTTAATTTAATCACATACTGAGTCAAAGTTTCCTTTGAGAACTTTATTTTTAATCATGTTAAAGAATTGAAATAAAAACAAATATCAACAGTAAGAAACTACATTATTTACATATATGTCTATATATGTATATTGCAGTGATTAAAACCCAAGCAGCAAGTAATTAAAAATAAGATTAAGACTAATCCCTTATGAAGGGAATAATGTTGCCACTGTCAATATGACAGAACATGTCCACTGAGACTGAAACAATCTTTTTCATATAGCATAGCATAGAAGATATCAGAACATCGGGAAAGATCGTTCTTATTGACGTGTGATGATGTTGCCCGTTAAGCTAAGGCTACTGGTGTCTGGTCTTTGGTCTTTTACTCTTCACCCCGAGCAGCTTATTGTTTTATTGTGGTGGGTGCGATCTTCAGAGCTGTGGTCCTCAGAGAGTTACTTTGTCCCTTTGTGGACGTCCAAAACATGAGTTGTCTTTTAGGGCTTGTGCCTCTGGGATATCGGCCGTTGAGATTTGTGTCCCCACAGCTGCTGAACCACCAACCACCTGCAACACAAGAGCATCCACGTTGAAGCCACTGCTACCAACTTTTATTGGCTAAAGATAAATGGCCAGTTTGTGTGGAATGAGCCTTTTTTAAAAAAAGATGTTGCACCTGAGAGCAGCTCAGCACAGTTGACATCTGCAGCGAGGTCGTTGTCTCTGTCGGCTGTGGAGAAGGGGAGACCAGAGGCTCCAGTAGCGATGATCTCCTCCTGCTGCCCAGCTGAAGCTTCCTTCTCCAGGTGAATGGTGAACATCTGATCCTCTCCATCAAGTCTGAACTGATAACGCACTGCCTGCTGCTCTCCCAGCCCATCAGAGAGCTCCACCTGCAGGACATATTGGTCTTGTTTGGAGAGCGAGTGAATCTTCTCCAAGCCCAGCCAAAATTCACCTGAGGGTCAAGAAAGGTAAAGATACATTTTTTTTAAGTATTTCTGTGTTATACTTTGTTTTGCTTTTTTTGTTTACATTTTGCCTAACGTCTAACTCACCATTCAGGCTGCCGAAGCCTTTCTTATAACTCTCCCACAGCTGACTGAAGTTCTGGGATCCATCTAGACGTTTCTGGAGGACAGTCCATCCTCCTGCTGCAGAGAGAGCACAGGAAAGGTTGGTCGCTCTTCATAAGAAACATAGAAGTAGAATTGTAGCAGCTTTACAAAGTTTATGAGTTGTAATAATCATAAAATTTTGCAAGACGATGGTAAATTTGTGTGTTCGTGTTTCTCAATACAACTAACGTTGTTAGTGTATTTTCCCTGTTGTCTCACCTGAGGTCATTTCACAAAGCACTTTGAACGGCTGGAAGTGGCGGGGCTGGATGGTGTAGATGCCGCTTGCTCGCTGCCCTCGGACAAACAGATCATGGCAGTCTCTTGGCAAATCTGAGAAAACACAGAAAAAAAGAGGCTCAGATAATTCAGCCAATCAGATCGCTGAGGCTGTCAAACGCTGTACATTGTCCTCATACAGTACATTAGGTGTGTTTTTAAAGCTGTTGTCCACATTCCCCTGATCTTTGGACTTTGTGTTAAATACTCTGGCGCAAAGGTGCGTTTGTGTGTTTATATGTCACTGGCTGTAAAAGATTTGTGTTGTTGTAGGATGAACTGAAAGACGTTTGCGCCTTTATTTAATGTGTCCAACAGACTACAGACAAACTGGTGTCCACTGATTTATTCAGTTTGGGTTGAAGCATTTGTGGCTTTCTGTTATCACTGATCCCTGTTGCTATGAGGTGTGCGATTAGTGTTCGGTTGTCGAGTTGTTGGAGCTGAGTTTGAACTCAGTTAAAGTTAAAGTTTGCTGAACAGCTTGAGTTTTTAAACTTAAACCTCTAGTTCTCTTTAACGTCATCTATTTAAGATTTGTTTTTTCCACTTGCTGAGCGACTCGCTTTTGTTTTCTTACCTTTGCTCTGCTCTGCCACTTCTCTCACTGCCATCTCTTCATCTCTTCGTCTGTGGGATTTGACTCTTTTATGTTTAACCTGAGGGAATAACAGAGTCAACAATCTTAAAATCGCTCCTTACGTCTGCTATATAAACAATAGATTCTTGTTATTGGGTTCCTGCGAGTGCCTCAGTGTTGTATATACAGTAAGTGTGTGTGCGTGTGTGTGTGTGTGTGTGTGTGTGTGGGGTGTAAGTTACCTTGCTCTGCAGTTCTTGCAGGTGCAGACTCTGCTTCTCCAGTTTGCTTTGTTGCTGCTTTATCTTCTCCACCAGCTGATCGATTTGTCTGTTCTGAGCTGCCAAAAGCCTCTGGAAACAACAGGGGGGGGGGAACGCATCAGCTCTTCAGATCTTGGTTTTGAACTAAACAATTATCTGTATAGCTTATCGAGTTAACGAATCACCTCGCTGGAGTCGTTATTCTCCACTCACCTGGATAAACGAGTGGTCGCTGTAGTTGCTGTCCGCGTTTGGTTCTGTCAGCACTTCATCCATCTTCTCCTCCAGTCTGTCCATCCTGGAGTTAATGTTCTCATTCTGCTTCTTCACCTCCTCCACCTTTTCCCTCACCTCCTCAGCCAGCTCAGTAACCATCTTCTCCCTCTTCTTCACCTCCTCACCTCTGGCCTTCAGAGCCTCACCTTGCTCCTGCTGCTTCTGCTCCAGGTCTGCCACCGTGCTGTTGAAGACTTTGAGTTTGCCAGCGATGTCTCTCATCTGGGCTTTGGACTTCTCCACGTGCTCCTTCAGACCCTGGCCCAGCTGCAGGAGGCCGTGCGCCACCACGTTCACGTCGTCCCAGGAGGCGTGTTTTTCCTGGCCTGCCACAGCTCTTCTGTCAGAAGGGAAAGCAGCTGCCACATGCACCAAAAGGATCAATAGCAGGATGAGGAGCTGTGGCATCTTCATGTTTGTCTGCTGATATCGCTCTCTGTGAGTCGTGTGCTGCTGAAATGCATTGTGAGGTTTTTATACCTCATGCTGCAGCAGAGGTCTCCTCTGATTGGCCTCTTGGACTTGGAGGTGGAGATGTTGAGCTATAGGAGGCGTGGATGTTTTTTTTATTGTGGTGACCCATCTGAGGACTTGGGTCATGATGCAATATGGCTCTGAATTACTGGTTAAACTCTCACTGACACAGGGATATGTGGATTCAGTTTTATTTTCCAAGCTAAAACATGAGCTTTTTTCTTAAAGCACAAATCTGCATCTAATTAAAATAGAGTTGGTGATGAGCCATAATTGGTTTTATAAAGTTATTACGTCATTAGAATCTTCTCCCCAGTTCGGCCTCTTGTCATTACTGTTCAGATACTGTAATATAATCTATAGGGCGGCACATAAAGATGTTCATTATCTGTCTCTTGATGTCTGAAAAGTCTGATTAAAAAATGGATTGACCAGTTGTTATATATCTGTGTTATAAAACAGTGTGTCACAGAATGAGCCATGAGATGAAAGATTCTTTACATTGTTTTTATTTGATTGCATTAAAACAGCCTGTAATTAAATATCCATCCCACTTTAGGCTGTTAATTTGAGCAAACTGCCTTTTCAATTGTTCTTACAAATAGGATTTAGTGTAACAATTACAGATCGCTCACACTTGTCCGATTTGGGGTGCGCGAAAGTGAAAGAGGGACAGTTTGGTATTGTTGTTTGTCTCAGTGAGTGGCGCAGGCCTGTTGCTGTGTGTCTTCAGCGTGGATGAAGAATGCTGGAGAACATTCAGAGATGGAGGAGTGACTGTGAGAAGTAGGGGAAAGTTCACCCCTCAGGCCGTTTTTTTCACAATCATTCCTGACAGGAAAATCCAACAGTTACACATGCTTACACACACGCAGGCACATGGTGCACTGATGAGATACAGATGACAAATACTGTCGCAGTGGCGGCAAAATTTTTACACAATCAGAATGTAACACACAAATCTAAAAAATCAAGAAGTTTCGTTTAGAATAGATTCAAAAACAAATATTATTTTTAGGGATGTTCAATATTGGCTTTTCTTTACCGATACACCAATATTGTCCAACGATTAATTTCTGATACCGATATCAACTTATACCGATATATGCAAACAAAAGTAAACAAAACAAAACAAAAATATCTAAAAAACTATACATCACATCTCTTGGACTTTGAGTTAGAGGAGAAGTATTTTTATGTATAATATGTGCATGTTGTGTAAAAGTTGTGCCATTAAAAAAGTAAAAACCGATACCGATAATTTCCGATATTAAATTTGGATGCCAATATCGGCCGATAACATCCGACATCTCTAATTATTTTAATGAAAATTAGTGCTCAACAAAGAACTTTCAACAAACTATCAGGTGTTGGACAATGAAGTAGTGCCCACTACTTGAAAAGACATTTAGCCCTCCTGTTTTTCATGTCGGCAAAATGTTCAACAACTCTAAATTTAACAAACTGAGAAATGCATCAGATAGCACAGATAGCATCTGTTGGGCCCACCTTTAGGTCTGTGTGTAGGTGACCAAGTGGCTGTGAGGTGCCAAGCTTCCCCAAACAACCAACATTAACGTACAAACAATTCCAATGCTAATGTACAAACATTTTATTATCTGCTTTGCTAACAAGTGAAATTGTGACCTGACAGCGTGTTAGATGATATCAAAGTTAGAATTCACCCTGTAAGGAACATGAATATTGGAACCAAATCATCATAGTTCATCATCTAGTTGTTGTGAATATTTGACTCAGTCTGGATCATATTCCATGGCAACACGCCATACAGTTACTGCTATCATTCAGTAATGCAGATATGTTTTGTATAAACTGAGACAGCAGAAGCATTTGACTGAAGCATCAATCTTTAGAAGGACCAGAAAAACATCAAGGCTCAAACTGAAACCTGTCAAAGAGAAACATTATTTGCATGGTATTTCAACCAGGTCCAAAGTACACTGACAACAACCACAACAAACATTGACAGACACCTGGAATGAACTGGATACCTGTTTTCATGTATATCTGTGTTTCTAATTTAGCTCAAAGGACTTTTACATGTTCAGCTTTTCAAGATTATTATTGTTTTTCTTCAGGTTGATCTCTTTCCATGAGCATAAGACAGTGGAGGCACCAGATGAGGGCTCCGTCCACATCAGGAGACTGGACGGGGACTGTAGTTCCTGGCAGCTGGTGGTTGGGCACGTATCTGTGCTGCACGCTGCTGTTCTGCACGTATCCTCCACGGTCCCCCTGTGAGGAGACGTGAGGCTCAGCACTGCGTCTGCAGCTCCACCCAGAATCATCTGGACGAGGCACTGTTCACGTTTCTGTTCGACCTGTTTGCAACACAATCAGTTTTTCCAAGCTGGATTTAAATTGGAAACAAAATCTTTGGTCAGGGTCTTTTTTTATTGTATTGTTTCTTGTAAACATTGTGTTTCATGAGAATACTTGTCTTCTTAATAAATTGGATGGGGTGATTGCATACATTGAATATATTGGCTTCTGTGAAGGGACATGGTTGCGTAATATTGACACTTAGCTTTGTAAGGGAGCTAAATCTCCTTATGATGGCTCTATGGCTTATGCATAATGTTGACTTTGTAGATATTTCATTTATTTTATGGGTATTTTAATGGACAGTTCAACAAACACAACCGAATCCTGCCAAGTTCTCTAATAATTTGGCCACCACTGTATTTCACTGTCAGTGTCACACAGTCATGCGTCTTCACAGAAGAGGCCAAATGAAGGTGTAATCACTGTCAGGTGTGATCGTGGTCAAACTGATGTGAGGTTGTGCGTCTGAGGTGGATGTCACTGAGTGGCTCATATCTGGTAAAGTGACGAGATGGTCACTAAACGCGACATTTAGTCTCGTTATCAGCAGATTAGAAAACGTTAGAAGTTAAGACCATCCCAGAATTGTTGATTAAGCCTGAGGACACTTTAACAGTGCAGATAATAACACAACATGCCCCATCCAATCTGCACATGTACTGTACACGAGCTCAAAAGTGGTGGGTGTGAGTGTTTTTAGGCACCAGTGGGTTAGTGTGTGAAAGGTGAGGGTGTTGTCACGTGTCTGGTATGTTGCATCAGCCTCCCCCCTCTGACTCTGTGTGGATCTGGAACATAAAGATAAAATACATGAACTCAATCTGAGACGAGAAATAAAGAGACTTTAGTTTGATTTTGTTAAATTTCCAGATTTATGTCTTTTGTCCCATTTCCGTTTTTTGAGTACCTGAAGATACTTCCAGATTTTCTTTAGATGTATGTGTGTGGGAATTTTGTTTGGGACGCGAGAAATACATAATAGCATCACAGAATAAGAGATATATGTTTATATATTTTTATGCAAATTACAGGCAACCGAGTAAAAATACAATACATGTATTGGTTCAGTGTTCTTAACTATGTATAGTCAATGTGTGTGTGTGCCTCAAACTGCAGATGTAAGTTTTGGCAGTCTGTCCTGGCCTGACTCCTGCTTTGTGTTGTTATTTGGTTTGGTTTTTTTTCTAATGACGGCTGTTCAGTACATTTGGCAGAACAGAAAAGTGTGTGAAAGGTAGCGTTCTGTCTGTTGATGTCATGAGGGACTGATCAAAAGCAGCTGTTATTTATGATTCAGAGGTTGATACTCCATTCACTCTCTTCCACTACCCTGACCCTTTACCCAGTTTCCACATACACCACAGCATCTGTATCCTTGTGTTCCTGCTCGTGCTGGGACCTGTTGCCTTTTTTTTCTCCTCAGCACTTTGATTCTTCAGCTTGCACTTTAACCCAGAAAGCAGTGTTGTTTCCCTGCACTCTGTTGATACTGTGACTGAGTCAGTGTCAGGTTATTCGCCAGTTTAATACCAATGTTGTCTAAGCTTAATATGTATGACATTGTGCCGGATGTTTTTGTGTTATCGATTGTGATTTTTATTTGCTGTTTTTTTTTTTATTTTAAAAAGTTCATTGTAGAGAACCTTCTCATATATGTTTGGTTGGACAAATGGCACGGGTTGTTTTCCACAGTAAAACACCAAAATCCAGCAGCTGGTTCTACTGTTAAATCTCATGTACACATTAGTGTTTTCCAATAAATAAAAGTCATCTTCTGACTTTTTCTTTCATTTTCTTTTCTCTGCCAAGAAATATTTCAAGATCCACCAGATAGATGCCTGCTAACGGTGGGTCGAGCTGTTTCTGTTCACATAAAATCTGTCGAACTGCATCTGCTACGCGTCTGAGACCAGCGACTGTTTACATGTGTAAATACCTTATAGGCGTAGGACTTACATGTTACAGTGGAGAGATTCAGGTTCACCTACAACTTACGTTTTACAGGAATTCCTACTTTTAAATGAACTGAATTTCCCACTTGTTTTAATATAGTACGAATGAAACACTGACCGTGTTACTGAAAATAAAACACTCACCGACCTCTGCTCCATATCTGAAAATAGAGTCTTCTGTTGACATTTTTTTTGATGTGGTATCTGCTCACATGGGGCTTCTCTGGTTCACTGGACTCTCCATACAATTACTTAATGCTCTGCATGACCATGACCCCTGCGGTGGGACAGGTCATGTCACGTTCTTACTCAGTTCACCTTTTACCCAGAAACCGGGAGCACTTACACATTCAACACACATCTCTTTTGTTTTTTTTAAAAACATATACTGTGTACTTCTTTAGCTTACATCTCTCAGCATTACTTTCATGAAGCGCCCTTTTATTAACACTGACCACTGTAATAAACGCTGCTTCACATCTCTCAGCTGGGTCTGAAATGTCTTTGACTCCATTTTTATTATTATTATTATTATTTTCTGCTCGAGTAAATTATAAATCATTTTCAAGAAATAAATCAACAGAATAATAAAACATCAAAATATTTTTTATTTGCAGTTCTCCTTTTATGACTGAGCTAATTTCTCTACTCCAAGACCTCGAAAGCAATGAAAATGTGTTTGTGACTTCTTCCTGTTTGGCCCCGCGTGGACTTTCCTCGAGGAAAACATGTTTTTCTGATAGTGTCTGTGGACTTTGGTGTGTAATCAGAGTTGATGGACAGGTATCCACCCATCTCCATCCTGTCAGTACCAGTCACTGATCAGCAGGGGGATTACTGTACCGGTTATTGTTCTCTCTGACTCTGAAATGAAATGGGTGATGAGAAATGATGAATTTGCTGACAGGTCACCGCTCATCAGGGAGCAGGCTTTGAGAGGATAAGGGTGTGTTCATGTCTCTTGGGTCTGATCTTGGACGAGACGTCACAGCAACCTGGAGGAAAACAAGGTCATTTAATGTCTCAGTGCCTCAGACGAGCTGCAACTTCCTGCATCTGTACGGTTCATTAAAAAACCCACACCTCAGCCCCAAATGCAAAGTGCTGCACGTCTCTCAGGGGATTTTCAGTGGGAGGAAAACAACTTGGCATTAAAGCTAAGGATTCTTTTCCTTAGGTATTATCTTATCTCGAAGGGTCATGGGGTCAGTCATCCCAGATAAAAAGAAATATATATATATATTTAAAATAAGTCAATTTAATAACTTTTATATAATAAAATGGTTTTGTCCATTGAAAACATGATCAATAGAAAATGCACGCACGCACACACGCATGCACGCTCGCACGCACGCACGCACGCACGCACACGCACACACACACACACACAGAGAGAAAACCTTACCTTTGGCCACAGCTGTTGCCAGCATGGAGGGATAAAAACAAAGAAACTGCCAGTGTTTCACAACATCTGTCTCTGTAGGACTGAGATCACAACAGGTGAAACAACAGCCATCACATGTGCACTCATTATCTTTTTTGGCAGTGTTGTTATTGTCACAATTCGTTTGAAAGATGATTTGTATAAAAATGTAATTAGCAACTTCAGCTACTTTGGAAGATCATGTGATGTAATCAAAATCAAAATATCTGTGATTGCATTATGAACCACCCACTACGTAGACTCTGCGTTTGTGTCGTTGTGTGGATTTGGTGCATTTTTTTGTCTTAAAAATTCAGTGTGGCCTTTTCCACATGTGGTCACAAAAATAGCTTTTTACTTTAGAGGGATTTGTGCCAGGAGTGATAGACCCCATTTGCACACACACACACACGTCTTGACTCTTTTCACATTTTGTTAGTTGTTGTAGTTATAGTTGTTCTATAGTAGTTGAAAGCCAACTTTCAGTAATGTGGGACGCTTTGACCCCAGGGTGTTTTAAACTGTTGAACCCATTACGGTGGTCATTAAATCATTTATATGTGAGTGTCCTGTTGTTCCTGCTGGGTCACATCGACCTGCCAGTCCCTACATTGTTCGCTCTGTTCACCGGGAAGCTGAGGCTTCCTGTGCAACAATGTCGCAGCGTAAAAGGCTGCATACACTGGACCCTCACTGTAATCGAGTCACACTCCTATATTTTAGGAACAGATGAGGTTATTTGTTCAGTTCATGATTTAAATCCTTTGCTAATAAAGCCTAAGTTCTTTAAGAATTCACAGGGATCTGACACAATGTTTTAGAAATGTTATGTTTTCTTAACCCAAGGGCCTTTAACCAGCATTTTCTGAATGCTTCAGTGTCATTTGTACTCAGGAGTTTTCTTCAGGTATAATTTACGAGCTTTTTTTTTTATCAGTTTTAACTCCACAACGTTCTTCTTCCACAGGTGACATTCACGTATTTACTGCCGTCTTAGTACCATAACACAAAAATAAAAAAACAATCAAATGACCTAACGATGACTTTAATTTTGCGTGAATGTCTATCTAATGCTTTTTGTATTGATTGATTGATTGATAATCTACAGTTTATCAGAAGAAAACTGCATTTTTACCAAACTGTTGATGCATTTGTTTCCAATAATCCAATAATTTCCGATCTTAAAAACAACAGCGCCCTCAACTGCTGAGTGGCAGATATTGCAGTTTGTTAGATTTTGTCAGTGTAAAATTCAAAATCATCTTTCCAAATTAACAACTTTTAAATAGCTCAGCAAACAGGACATTTTTAAGTATCTTGAATTTGAGATAAGAGAGATTTCTTCTAGATAATAGTGCACTAGAAAATACTACTAATCCATCCAATATTTTATGAGTCCGTCCTTTAGAAGTTTTATTGTTCTAGTTTATACTCATTTAAGATGTAATTCAACACACTTCCCCTCCTCACTGTGTAGTCTGAAGTCATTACTAGAACACCTAAGAGTTTAATTTAAAAAAATGTCATCATATTGTTGATGTCTACAACAATGTTGTTGTAGACATCATGTTTTTTCATAATTTTGACAACATACTATTCTATGTTTTTGACATTTTTGTAAAAGATTATATTTTTTTCAAATGTTCAATGAAATATTGTAGATTGATGTTTTGTTGAAATTTTGTAACATTTTCGATTTTTGACTTTTTTGTGAAGTTAGATTTTTGTCATATTTTCAAGGGGGTAATATATTATGACATTTTCGACTTTTTTGAAGTTTTTGACTGTTGTGTAAAAAATTTAAAAAATGTAAAATTTTCAAGGACATGACGTTTTTGACCAGCATTTAATGTTTTCATGAAAAATTTTCGACAACATACTATTCTATGACATTTTTGACGAGTTTTTGACCATTTTGTGAAACATTTAAATTTTGTAAAATTTTCGATGACAAGGTATATTTTTGTTGAGCTTTTGACGTTTCTGTGAAAAATCAAACTTGCGTCAAATTTTCGACAGCATGCAAAACTATGACGTTTTGTTTAATGTTTGAATTCAAGCTATTTTCTGCCATTGTAGCGCATTATTTCCAATTTTAATTTTTTGCAGTTTTTGCGCATTTTCAACATACTAACCCTTTACTTTTTTTGCGATTTTTGACCTGTTAGAAAATGAGGTTTTCTGGCGTCAAATCCACAAAATATCATTCTGAGGGGTGATTTCAAGCTATTTCCTGCCATTCTGGCGCGTTATTTCCTTTTTAAATTTATGGCTGTTTTTGGACATTTTCGACATACTAACCCCTTACGTTTTTTTTCAATTTTTGACCCATGAGAAAATGAGGTTTTCTGGCCATTAATCACTAAAATATCATTCTGAGGGTTGATTTCACGCTATTTCCTGCCCTTCTGGCGCGTTATTTCCTTTTTAAATATCTGGCCGTTTTTGGACATTTTCGACATACTAACCCCTTACGTTTTTTTTCAATTTTTGACCCATGAGAAAATGAGGTTTTCTGGCCATTAATCACCAAAATATCATTCTGAGGGTTGATTTCACGCTATTTCCTGCCATTCTGTCGCGTTATTTCCTTTTTAAATTTTTGGCCGTTTTTGGACATTTTCGACATACTAACCCCTTACGTTTTTTTTCAATTTTTGACCCATGAGAAAATGAGGTTTTCTGGCCATTAATTACCAAAATATCATTCTGAGGGGTGATTTCACGCTATTTCCTGCCATTTTGGCGCGTTATTTCCTTTTTAAATTTTTGACCGTTTTTGGACATTTTCGACTTACTAACCCCTTACGTCTTTTTTCAATTTTTGACCCATGAGAAAAGGAGGTTTTCTGGCCATTAATCACCAAAATATCATTCTGAGGGATGATTTCACACTATTTCCTGCCATTCTGGTGCGTTATTTCCTTTTTTAATTTTTGGCCGTTTTCGGACATTTTCGACATACTAACCTCTTATGTTTTTTTTGAATTTTTGACCCATGAGAAAATGAGGTTTTCTGGCCATTAATTACCAAAATATCATTCTGAGGGGTGATTTCACGCTATTTCTTGCCATTCTGGCGCGTTATTTCCTTTTTAAATTTCTGGCCATTTTTGGACATTTTCGACATACTAACCCCTTACGTTTTTTTTCAATTTTTGACCTATGAGAAAATGAGGTTTTCTGGCCATTAATTACCAAAATATCATTCTGAG
>JAFBJQ010000405.1:843325-1062601 GCA_016785345.1 Trinectes maculatus | reverse complement strand
TGTGTCCCAATGACATATAACATAAGGACATGCCTGAAAATTATAATGGAACAGATAACTTGAGCTTTTATACCTGTGGGCTATGCAGCCTATAACGCTAACAGCTTCTCCTGCTACATTTTAAAATTGATGAGGGTTTTGCATTTGAAAAAAAACTACATTGAAAGTGTTCAGGAAAGTCAGGAAGAAACAGAATGTGACGAGATGACAGTGTGAATACTTTCTTGGAAGCGATGACTTGTATGCATTAAAGTCATATGCAAGGTAACTCATGTGCATCTTATTCTGCCACCTGCAACTCGCTGTGTCATCACAAATACATCAGCACTATCATGGAAACTTTCAACTGTGCAAAACATAGGTAAACACGATGAGCTCATGCCTCAGTAGCCCAACTAAACTCTCTCTATCAGCGAGTTTTGCACACAACAGTTTACATGCACATCATATTTGAATACCAATGTACATGTAATTAACTGTGAAACAGAAAAAAATGGATTTATCTACTCCAATGTCATACACATACACGTTTTATATGATATATTAAGACTACGGACAGTACTGACAACACCTACACATTATAAACACATTGCTCATACATTTGTGGCAGTATGGAATTTGGGCCATGCCCCAGCTTAATTGGTGCCTCCGCTGACTCACGTGGGGGGCGCTGTCCTTATAAGGGGGTGGTTGTGCGCCAAGATCACTCTTGCCTTGAAGCCGCCGGATGCCTTGTCTTTCCGCCTGGTCGCCTCACCTGGTCGCCTCGCGGCTGGGTCGATCCTCTGGGGTATGTTGCAGTCGCTGCGCGGCTCGTTACTTCCTGGATTTTGGTAATCCTCCTTAAAATCGGCATTGTCTCTCTTACAGTTCCTGTACCTGGTTCTTCCCTCTCCCCACTGAAGTGAGTGCTGGGCCTTATTGAGTGTTCCTCCGGTTCATTTTCCCGTGCGCTGTGCCAGAGGAAGCAGTAATCAGCTGTCGGCCGCGTGATCGCGGCGTTTATCGCTTCTCCTCCTCGGCCTTTTCTGATTTTCATTCAACATCCGATGGTACGTAGATGTGACGCTACGAAGTTATCGCTATTGGTAATGGGTTAGATGCTGATGTGTTTTTATTTATGACAGGGTTAAAAGGTGCACAGTCGTCTTTGACAGCACTCTCTCCTCGCACGCTGCTGCCGTGGGCCGGCTGCTGTTTTGTCTCCATTAACTTGTGGAGCAGCTGCTTCGCGTCTCTATACCAACTCTGCATCCCTGCTGCACCGCTCTCCAGGTTTTACGTCTTAATCAGGGGAATTATCTCTTATTTTGTTATTTTGCTTTGGTTGTTTGCTTTTGTTTGATATAACTTGCTTTGTTTTGTATGTTTATTTGATTGTTTTCAGGTTATTTTGCATGTTGCTTGGGTTTGATTTATCTTGTTTAAGTTTGGGTTATTGCATCTTGTCCATTTCTTTTGTGTATAATTGTTGCTTTCCGACAGTGATATTAGTTAATTAATTTGACTTTCATTTTGAACCCAATTTGTTACTTGTTTTTCCTTATTTGGTGGATATGAGTGGATGTGTGAAGTCGCCCACCTTTTACATTAGGGATCCAGGTGTGGGACTGTGTGTGTATGTGGGGGGAATTGGGAATTGTTGTGAAAAGAAAATTACTCTTGAAATAAAATGTTGATTTTGTACGCTGGATCCAGTCTCAAGCCTTCATCAGTATAACGTACTTGTGCGCTTTAACTTTCTAAGGAGTAACATTTATTCTCCAGGTGAAATTCCTGGGGTGGCGTTGTCGCATTATCTTTATTAATATTCTCCTTCCTGAGTCCCGCCACACATTCATATATGTCAACACTTACAATATGTAATATGAAAAAGAGAACACACAAAAACATTGTGTTCTGTTCATCTTTGGCTGGAATGACATTCATACTACACATGGACAGTCGCTCAGAAATCAAAGCACCCACCTGGCCTCTATGGACCACCCTCAGCTCAGCATCTGGAAAAAAACAAATAAAAAAAAAATCATAAACTTTACTGCTGCCACATGGGATTAAATTTGACAATAACTACAAGAATCATGCTTGCCTTTGCCACTGCTCCTGCATGGAACATCGCCAGCTCAGCATCTAGAAAAACAAACAAACAAAAATTCATCAACATTATGCTTCACTGCTGCCACCTGGTGTTAAATTTGACAATAACTACAAGAATCACGCTTGCCTTTGCCACTGCTCCACACTTCCTCCAGGAACACTCTGGAAAAAACAAACACATGGAGGCACAAGGCCGCAAACACCGAGACACTTTCTGCATCTTCACCGCTCATTTATTCGCCTGTCAATCATCTGCCTAATCGATGACACACATCCATCGTCACGAGACCACACCTGTTCGGCATCCATCGTCACGAGGCCACACCTGTTCGGCATCCATCATCACGAGACCACACCTGTTCAGCATCCATCGTCACGAGACCACACCTGTTCAGCATCGATCGTCACGCGACGCCACGCGTAGCCCCGCCCCACCATCCCGCCGCGGACAACAGTTTCCCTGTCATCGTTGCTATGAACGTGCACTATGCAAACCTGCATGCCATCTCCACGCGATCCGCTACCTGACTGCCCCCTGAATACATCGTGAAACAGCCAATCAAGCCCATATGCGCGTGCTCATTAAGCACATATGGGCTGTGTGTGGCTGCCTGATGTCGACGATGTCATTGAAAGGTCAACATTAAATTCATCTCAATACACAAGTGTGGCCAGATTTCTGGACCTTGATCTCGCTTACCTGTGAACTTATTGCAGCATTACATCCTCAATACACCCAGCAGTATTACAGGCGCTTTGCCTGCAGTTACCAACAACTAACAGGAGAGGGCAGTAGTAGCACATCACAGACCCGGGGAGATGCGATATTGGGATCATGGAGATAGTGCTGTATGATATGGCAGATCCAGATGGCCTTCTGCTGCAGACTGTACATCTCTTGATTCATCATTAATGCATCGTTAAATCTTTGCGTCACCACCCATCCTTCCACTCTGGCAAAAATGCATTCCATATTAATACAAACTAATGACACATTCTCTTACATTGCTGAACATTGTTGTAGGGCTTATGGCACCGAGTGAAACACAGATAGATTTTATTAGATCAACCAGGCTTTAGAGCACTAGCTGTGGGGAAATACACTTTAAATACACTCAACCGCAACCATAGCAACACATACTAGGTTCCGTATGTGTTGATCAATGTCAGGCTAAAGCTGTATTGTCCATGATGTGAAATCCGTGACACAAACTTGTTTTTTCCATCAGGGTTATAGACGTAGAATCATCCACCTTGAGTGTTTGACTGTTTAAAACACAATGTGACTGGAACTCATTCAGCAGCTCCCCTCAGTAAAATCGACCTTCATATCAGATGTAACCGTGTTTTGGCCTCATTTCACAATTGGAATGTGAATATCACTGCAGAGAGTCTGAACAGGAAACAGATCAACAAAAATGAACAGCAACAGCGGAGCGGCAGTTCAAGATTACCGTCATTCTCTTTTATTTAAAAATATAGCAGTTATCTCAGACAGAGGAAAGCTGGGAAAGTATATATATATATATATATATTAATATAATGTCAAACCGGATTACGGAATAGAAAGAGAGAATACAAACTTGGTGTAACAATACAGCCACTGAAAAAGAAAAAGAAAGAAAACATTCTACAGCTGAACTTTGAGCTAGTGTTTTTTTTCTTACAGTTCTTATATGTTTTTGCAGCAGCTGTTTGGCCTTTGGAAATCTTTGCAGCAGATCTGGGACAGAAAGTAATTGCAAATTCCTTGATGTGGTTTATTCCGTCCAACTGGTAAACATGGCAAAGTTAAAACAATTACAAGGAATCGTTAATCGGTGTTCTTTTCCTTAATTCTCCATTTACCGCATTTCAATTAAAACACCACCAGATATGTGAGCAAATATTAAATTTTTCCTATACCATTTGGCCCCAGATGTGCTGTTTAGCGCTTAAGCTACGAGAACACTCTGCTGGTTCCCACACTAGTACCACATACTTTCACTATGACTAACAATGACCGCATACTGTAATCATCAATGGCACAAATTGTATTTGCGTTACTCGATTATGGACAGATAGGGAGTGATTTCTTTATAAACACTGCAGCTGCCCACATACTTCACAAACTACAGGGGAAGTAAAAGCCAGCTTAGATTTGCCCCATCACAACACAAAAGCTCAGTAAATAAATTGAAAAGTGACTAAAATTATACTGCACAGCTACAGAGAAATTAACAGTAACCAAAATCCAACTTTCTGCAAACATTCTCCAATTATCTAGTTCAAACTTCCTTGGCAATTTGCTCCTGATGTCTTTTCATTTCACAGACCTGCTCATGTACTCATGTTCCAAAACATTAACCTGCGGCACAATAGCCCGGCAACCCTCCATTCTATATACACAGAGAAAAGTTCCCATTTTTCACACATCGGCAATTAGTTTACTGACGCAAAATTAAAAAATAGTCAGACATTAATCATGGACAAGAAAAAGTAAGTGAAGCACACTTCGCTTCCTAGTTTATAACTGAAGGTGACCTGGAGGCATTGTGTAAAAAAAAAAAAAGACCAATCAGACCTCTCTGTCTCTTTCTGAACATGTTATTCTGGCAGCGACTCCAGCCGTTTGGGAACCAATCATCTCTACTCACTGAATGAGTAGACTGGGAAAGGCCAGGTGATCAGCTGATTTAATCACCTGTTCCTGATATGTGATTCAGGTTATTTAAAGGAGGTGTGTGAAATATCTTTCACTCTCCCTGCCTTCACACATAACCACCGCCCAGCTATTAGATCGCTGTGCTCTCATAAAACCTTGTACAGTGTTGACAACCTGCCATTAGGGACAAACCTGGACAGATGTCTAGAGAGGGGAGGTGCATTTGAACAGAGCCAGGACTATTCATTGTAAAAAAAGACCATTTTCAGAACACATCACATTTTATCGCTCTCAAACATTTCTAACCTCTCTCGTCCGCCCTGCTAATCCTAACACCTGGACTGAGATGTGACATCACAGACATGAATGTAAATTACCACCCTCGCCACCTTTCACCCCCGTTTCACACAACATACAATAAGGCCTCTTCTCGAACAATTCCATAATCGGGCGTTACCGTGGTAGCGATTGCAGCGGCTGATTTCTTTAGTCCAGTCATTAAGTGCCATGAAGCCGGATCACTCTGCGGTACAATGAACTTCTTGACAGGAAATCATCAGTCAAAATCAAAAGCGTTTAAGACGTAGCAGTGCACATTCAAAAAGATCCATCCCTTAAGAGAATTCATGAATAAATATGACAGCTGTCTGTGAATTAAAAAAAAGGAAAGAACTCGCCCGAGAGCGACAGCTCAACTCAAATACTACACGCTACTGGAGACCGACTTCCACATACTATATGTACATAAAGTAAAAAAACAAACAACAAATGCAGATATCACCCCGTTAAATCAGATGTGAACAAGACACATCAACACTTTCACTGTTTGCTGGCAAATTACACATCATGATGACTCCCACGTGCACGAATTATGAAGCTCTCCAAGTTTCACTTCTGTCCTTCCCCCTCTTCCTTCCTCTGAATCCGTAGTACACATCCGCATTAAGTTTGTGACCCTGCACTTCCTTCTGCTCGCCTCACACATCACTCCCCAAATGTGATATCCATGTGATTGACAGCTGGGAGTACAAGGCTCCAAACTCGTGTTTTGTTTTTGACATAAAAACCTTTTTTCCGTTTTGGAAAACAAAATCTCCCACTAAAAAACAATGAGTTGAGTTTGGTGTAAAAAAACCCAAAACATTAAAAAGCCCCAAACCCTTTAAGAGTGCAACTTTTGTGAGCCAGTCTGTCTGCACTCTTGGCACGTATTCAGCTCATGTCTCCTTGCTACAGCACAGTGAATAAGGCGTAATTGGTTTGCTTTACGATGTTGACAAAGTGTGCAGGGATTAGGTTGATCTATGAAAAGCCTACAACAGATGTGGCTCTGCCTCTGTCTTCTTCCCCTGCCTTTTCCAGCTCGCGTTGGCCTCCTTACGCGTTCTTCTCTAAACCCGAATCTCGTCATCGTCGTCCTCGTCCATGAAAGTGAAATCTCGGTCGTCGTCCCCGCGTGGTGAACTGTACTTTGCGCTGTCCGTGTCGCCGTCGTGGATGTGGTACTGAGCTTTCTCCTCGGTGACGGAGCCCGAGCTGGACACGGAGCAGCTATCCATGTTGTGGTGGTTGTTCCTGGAGTGGAGTTCTGGGGTGTAGGGATCCACCATGGCCTTCCCCTGGTACATGCTGCGAGGTGGCCTCGCGGGGGCCTGCTCCTCTACGTCGTCGTCTATGTGAGGTATGAAGGAAGGTGACTCCCGGCCCTCGCTGCTCTTGCCTTCCTCGTAGCCGAGGTCATCCTCCTCCCAGCCTTTCTTTTCCATCACGCTCAGGATATCTCCGAGCATGGAGGGTCCCAGGTCGATGTGGAAGGACATCATGGACTCGGCGTGCTTCATCCCTCCTCCCTTTGGCATCGATGGAGGCAAATCTGTAAGTTCTCCAAAATTCCGCTCGTCCAACTCTGCATCGAGCGTCGCCATCGCTGCCGCTCCGTTATTCGGCTTGCTCTCGATCTCCGTCGGAGTCTTCACGGGGCTGGAAGAAGCACTCTTTGGCAGCTGGCTGCTTCTGTTAGTATCCTCGTTATTTAGGTAAGGTAGGGATATGGCATTTTTCACATAGCTGGACGAGCCACCGGAGGGTGCCATCGTATTGTATTCATACTTGTCACCCCGGTTTACTGACTGAGAACGCTTGCTGCTCCTGAAGGTGCGGGACAGCAACCCTGGCTTGGAGACCGGGGAGCCCTGCTTTGCGTCTGCCTCCCTGGGAGGTTCCCCTGATCGTGTGCAAAGAAATGAAGTGTCCCCAAAGGCATCTCCCCCTCTACCCACATGCATAGTGTGGCGGAAGTCTCCCATCGGAGCACTGATCATCTCGGCAGTCAGGTCGATCCGAGAACGCCGCTTGGATTGGTTAGAGTTGTTCACCAGCTGCTTGAGAATAGGCATGATTGCAGCCTCTTACTTGGCGATCGAAAAACTGTTTTTTGGTAGGGCTCGGGAAAATGTCTTTCTTTTTGGAAATCCTGTGAGATCTTATCACAGAAAGTATAATTCCAGGTGTTTAATGTGTGCAGACATTCTGGTCCTGCGGCCTGGGTTTCATCTCACTGGAAGACAGACCTGTGAAGAAGAATAAAGGACATCAACGCACACATTTAAATCATCATCAGTCATGCACGTCCACATGCAACGTGGAAACATTTCATTCATAACGTTGGGGACAGTTCTATGCTCTCTTTGGTCTGATCTGTTTCCGTGTATGGTTTTGTGTACGTTTTTCTTGCCAGGGCTTAAAAGTGGCACTTCCCTTTTTAAGGGTGTTATGTACGTTTGTTACTGATCAAGTTCACAGCTCCTTCACTTTATTTGAACCAGTAATAACAATATGAATCAAATAATGTAGGTTCCCATTTGAACGTGTTGGTACAAATGCTTCCAACACTTTCTCTTGAACTCTTTTTAAAAACTCTTAATAGGCCGAGCTGTCGTTTTTCCAAGCGGCTGCAGAGTCAGCGATCACTGCTGTGCTTTAGTTCCCATTGAGGCCCCTCGGTGTTACATAACCATCAAGACACAGGATACTGGGAGCTGGAGCAGTTGAAGCTGGCAGGAATAGAAGAATGAAGAGGAACGGCATTTCTTCAGCCAGGATCGACTTACAGCACAGCTCCAACAGTCCAGACCTGCTGCATTCTGCTGTGAACGTATTTCCACCAAGAGATCAAATGTTTCACCCTAAGTTTTTTAGTTTTCTACTTCTCCTCTCACTGGAGGCTTTGGACGATATAGCCTTGAGCAACACTTGAGCCCCCCTGACAGAATATTTTGTTCTGTCTGTAGCTGCTCCACTTGATCTTTGTGTTGCAGTATTTCAAGACCGCCCATCAGCTAGCGACACCCAGTCCCTTTTCCTATCAGGTTTGGTGATAGCCGTTCAT
Source organism: Trinectes maculatus (assembly GCA_016785345.1). Lineage (NCBI taxonomy): Eukaryota > Metazoa > Chordata > Actinopteri > Pleuronectiformes > Achiridae > Trinectes > Trinectes maculatus. The sequence continues at coordinate 1,054,472 of JAFBJQ010000405.1, read as the reverse complement.
CAAAGACGTCAGGAATATGAAGAAAGCTGATGAACGGTGCTCTTGATTTCCTGCAGGTCACTGTGATCCTGTACTTGGCTCCATTATCTGTGACTTCATAAGCTGATAATGTGCCACTTTAAACAAACAGGACCAAACTATCCTTATGCGTTGCCACTGGCACACGATCTCAACACGCTACCGAAGAAGGAGAAGAGATTTAACACCCACTTATGCGCATGCTACAGTCCAATAGCTCCATGTGTTACTGACATCAACAAGGGTTTCGATTGTTCTAGCCAGACAGAATTTCCATCATTCTCTGTGATTTCAAACTGGAGCTGAAGCCCACGCTCTGGCCATACGCATGTATGAATGGGGGCTTCACTCCACAATATTCTAAAGCAACGTCACCCATGAAAACATGAGCATCTCTCACAAGAACCCATTCAATTGGAAAGGCAACTGTAGCACTAGGAGGGAACGGGGTGGGGGGGGTGGGGAGGGGGGGGGGGGGGGGGTTGAAAGACGGAGGACAAAAAAGCTACTGCTGCTTCTTGTTTGCACTGTTTCAACAAATAAATTAAAAACTTCGATTGTTCTAGCCAGACAGAATTTCCATCATTCTCTGTGATTTCAAACTGGAGCTGAAGCCCACGCTCTGGCCATACGCATGTATGAATGGGGGCTTCACTCCACAATATTCTAAAGCAACGTCACCCATGAAAACATGAGCATCTCTCACAAGAACCCATTCAATTGGAAAGGCAACTGTAGCACTAGGAGGGAACGGGGTGGGGGGGGTGGGGAGGGTGGGGGGTGGGGGGGTGAAAGACGGAGGACAAAAAAGCTACTGCTGCTTCTTGTTTGCACTGTTTCAACAAATAAATTAAAAACTGATCTCATTCTCAGAGAGACCTGAACATTTTTCTTCTACATTCAACGACCTCATTACTGGTTCTATCCATCCCATAGATGTCCGTATATAAAAACAAAAAATAAAGGCCAGTTTGAAAAGTTCACATTAGTCTACATAACAATTGGAATCCGCCTACTGTTATGAAAGCTACTCAAACTAAATTATAAGATTATAGCTGAATAGAAACAAAACACGAGTCCCTGTGAGCAGATTCAGAGTGGGTAGATCAATGCAGCATAGTCTATCATTAGCCTACTTAATTACTTTATGCCTTGAGTGGTAGCCAATTAGTACTACTGCACAAAAGCCCTTTGAACATGTGACCGCTCAAGAGAACTCACCCACTGATGTTATCCCCAACGACTCACAGTTTTTAATTCTCTATGGCAACATCAGTGCAGGGGTGCAGGCAACCATGGAGGCTTCCTGTCTCTAATCCTGACGGAGACACAGAGAGAGAGAGAGAGAGAGATTTTATCCCCTACGTGGAGAGACCAGCTCATTCAGATGGATTTACCCTTCCTGGTGGTCACATGCAGGGCAAAGCGACAATTGACACCTTGCTGTATAGCTAAAGGGGAATGCTTTTGATGTGCAATGTCACGAGAAGACATTCAAGCTTTAGTATAAAAGATGTCAGCGGGTGCTCAAATATCAAAAGGTGCAAACCTCACACCTTAAGTCATTCTAGGAAATGGCCTGTTTTATGTCTTTGGGGGCCCCTTGGTGTTTGATGAGGAATCGTTTCAAAAAGCCCCCTCAGGATCATCAAGACCCCATTATTGTGGGCATGACAAAAGATGAAGTATGACCTCCAGGCAGTCCTGTCAAATTCACTTCTAGCCTTTCAGTCTTTTTTTTAAAGATGAATCGAGAGAGATGGCAATGTCACGTGCATTGGGCTGTTTCGCAATACAATTTTACAAAATGTTTTTTGTAGCCTAAAGGTGCCATCATATTCTGGATTCAGAAATGTAGCGGGAAATGGCATGTAAACTGGGAATACACAAATGTGAAGAACGCAAATGCACATGTGTATAGGGAACTGGCTGGAAAAGTTTGGACATTTCTTCAGGGTGCCCTCTCATACATTCCAAACGTTCCACTAAAATTGAGTGGACATAAGTGTGTGTCTGAAAACAACATTGCTTAACAACACAATGCTAATGTGTAGCAATTCACTGATTAGTTATCACAGATCCTACCGCCATGACATCCCTTTCACATGCGACAAACCCACTCATATCTGGCTTTGGTCTTTTGTGGGAAACGGCATGATCAGCATTTATTTAAATCACTCTGCGGTAGTAGGAGATATTCGATCAGCACTGCTGTAAACATGACACCTATGTGAATAGACTTGCTTTACTCCGCCGATGCAACTTACTTTTCACAAAGTCTATGGGCCACTGGTGAATGTGAATGTTTCCATGCTCACAAGGCCAAACAGACAAACAGGACACATTAAAGATAGCACAGCTACCGTGCATATCAAGTTTGTGTTGGAGAGCTTTTAGTATCATTTGTTTGTTTCAGTTAAGAAATATTGGCCCAATCAGCCGGCTTCAGCCAGTGATGAAGCCTTTATGTAACCGAGCCCTCGCAGCATCACACGCTCTGACTGAGAGAAATCGTGACAGAGCCGTGATTGATTCAGAGTGTCTTATGTCGCCGGAAGTCATACTGACATAACCACCATACTCGTCAGAGTTCAGTTTCACCATATAGTCCTTAGCAATGTCATACCGCTTTGTCTGCTACTCAACATACAAAGAAAAGAGGCTTGGAATGCTCATCCAATCACAGCTCAGTCGTAGCATTTATTCATGCAGAAGCTGCCATTCAAATATAACGGCATAGATTCAATTCTGTCCTTGGAAAACGTGATTCTTTGGTTCCAGGATCTTAAAACTAAAGAATCACCTCACTGTTTGGCTTGCATATTGAATATAACACATAAGAAAAGTCCTGCTTTGTTTAAACTTGAACTCGCAAGAATCTCCCACATTGTTCAGCTCCATTGTCAGCAACATTGAAATGCTAATGAACATGCGAGTTACCCAGCAGGATCTATGACATTGTTAATCAATTAATCAGTGGGGCTGCATAAGAATGGAACGTTCTGAACTCTGACAAAAAAGGTCAGCAAACTTAATTTGCCTTTATTCTGTAAGACCCACACATCTGATTCCCACGGGGAGAGGGGGGACTGGTTGCGTCAAAAGCACAGAAATAATGACACACTTTTCTCTTTTTCTTGCATCATACAGTCCTTGCCACAATCCATCAACAGAGCAGAGAAGAAAAATAGTTTAAAAGCCTAACAGAAAATGTGTTTTTATTGGGTTTTTTTTTAACTTTTAGACACTTTTAATGTCAATACATCTATCAAATAAATTATTTATTAGTGAAATGTATTAGTTATTGTAATGTTTATCACCATCCACCATACTGTCAAATGAATATTGAATAAGTTGAATCAAATAGAAAAAAAATAACTCTTAGTAAACGTACTAGAGAGGAGCAGTAAAAAAAGTTAATTACAGGGAAACTTGCTGTTTATCCACAAACACATTCTGAATCCCAATTAGATTTTGAAGTGTGACCAAAACAGTTACGTAACACACATCTGATGTGATCACCGCACACGAAACCGTCTCCCTTATGACTGCCTGCAACAGAACGAACCAGTTCTTCCCGTTCAACTTCATATCTAGTCACGTAGCTCCAAGGCTAACCCTTAGTGACACATGACAGAAATATCCTCGAACGGATGTGACTGTTGCAACACAGGGTGCTTCGCCACTGATGAGTCAAGGAACATAACTATATACCCGTACTGTATTTTCACATAGGTGTAAGTAAGTTTTACTGGAGCCAAGAGAGCTTTTAAGCCCTAAACCTGAGAACTTTAGCCCAGTTGAAGTTAAAAGCTCAGGTGCTCTGTTACAGGTAGAATCTAAGACTTTTGGAAATAATCGCAGTGACCCATATTCACATGACCACCAGCAGTGAATGCAAAAAGATCTAACAGTTCCACCTCATTGTTTTCTCACTTGCTGTTTAACTTTTGTAACATCTGTAACCAAGCAACCAACTGCAAAATCTGCATCCGGTTTACTCTGGCGTGCACATTACATCTGTATTTAAATGGTCCTTTTCAGGAGTTCGGAGAGTTACCCCAATGGACATCCAGGCCTTTCACGCTTTTTTTTTCTATCGTCTATATCCACGTTAATGTATTTTAGTACAAATCTAGTGCGCACTGCGCCGCTCAACAATACAGCTTGAGCTGGGCGTGATCTCAACCGAACAGGTTGGGCTACAGTCTGAAGCTCCTCCTCTAGTGATCCACGCAACTACAGAGAGATTAAGCAGAAAAATAGCCTGAGGGTAAAACTAACCGTAAGAGCCAAGTAACCGAATTTACAAGGACACAGGTAATTCATATCCGTGTCAGACTACTTCATGTGCCATAGTTGATAAAATATTCAAAATGAGTTTTTGACTGGTAGTGACTCTGTGGAGTATAATTCTGTAACTTGTCTCACCTCACAAGAATCAGAAAGAAAGACAAAGACAAAGACAGCAAGCAGAGACAGGCAGGGACAAAAACACATCTCATCCCACAACTCATCTCCTTCCTCAGTGGACTATATCATGCTTCATCGTCTATTTGTATATTTTTATCACATTCCACTGTGAAAGGCAGAGTTATGGTCAAAATCTCCAGCCACCGGTCGTTAACTGGATGCTTCGTGAGTTAGAAAATACATTTTTTATGTTTATTTTTTTTAAGCAGGAATACGTTGGTCTTTGCTGAGAAACATGTAAACAAGCCTCGAGTGTTTCAAATGAAATCTCCTCGGGGCCCGTATAAAACCGTAATTAGCTGAATGTTCTGTCGCTGGGCTTGTCCTCACATGCCACACGCAAACTATTAAATTATTCTCCGAAGCCTAAAGCATTACACAAGTCCCTAAAACACCAGCTCGCTCCAGATTAAGTGCAAAACAAATGCTGAAAGTAACCTAATTAAAAGGGTGCATGGGTAATAATACCAATCACGTGGGAACTGCCACCATTATGTAACACTATGTCCTGCAAAAATACAAAATTTAAACAGGCTCTGATGATGCACTGAAGCACACTGAAATGTAGACACCAAAGTGGATTAAGGTTTTCATATTATCGGAGGGGGGATATTCACAAATGAAAGCAGTTGTACAAACATTCAAATAAGGCAAAGTTTGGCATCGTCATAAGATGATGGCGGTAAGGCCGCCTCAGCAAACCTGAAACATTCAAATGGATTAGATTCAAACAAAGGCCGCTCTGATCGTCAAACGTTCCTGCTTCAATCTCGTGAAACTATCACGGTGAACTATCATGTTCATGTTCAACAGCTTTGAACAAGTTCAAACAGCTGACTCAGGAAAATAAAAACCACATCAGCACGGCCGTTGCCGTGTGTGTGTGCGCGTTTGAATAGCACAGTGTATCAACCTCCAGGGCCCCAGTTGTGCACAGACAGACACAAACCCACAGGAGGACTAGGGGCAGCATGTTCAACATGAGCAAATAAAGCCAGCATGCCCGGGCCAGTCCTGTACACTGTGCAACAGGAGCTCCGGGCAGCAAACACACCACAAAACTTGTGGTGTGTTTGCTCACACTGTGCTCACACTGTCCCGACGGCCAGCCCTTCTCTGTCGGACTCCAAAATCCAACCTCTGCTCCTGCAAAGGTTCCTGTCATGACGCCAGTGCACCCAGTGACACAATGACCACGTGACCATGCTGAGGGATTTTAAATCTTTCCAACTCCCAACATCCAGCAGCAGAGGACAGTCTCTGTGTCTGCGGCCCAGCTGGCCTTTCATAAAGCTACTGCTCCTGCATGGTGGGACAAAGCGTTTTGTCAGATAATGGGTGGGCTGCCATGCTGTGCTCCAGCCAGAGAGCGCCGAGAGGAAACTTGGCTCAAAACCAAACAGACAGTTAATGAACATGTCTCTTGATTACAACATCTCTCTTGAATTATAACATCGGCCTCAACACAAGTCTCTGGAGAATATGTCTTCTGATTAAAACAGTTCCTTCTCTTATTGTACTCATAATACTGCAGGGTAGAACTGTGAAGGGGCGCAGCCTTTCCCAACATTACTGCAGGGAATTTTGCAAACGGAGAAGCACACATGGAGACACTAAGGAGAAACACACCCTCAAAGTGGCAATGAAGGGTGTCACCACATTGGATTCACTCAGTCATGCCAGCACAGCAACAGTTGGTTCACTATATCCACCATGAAATGTACCAAAGCCCTAACGCCTACAGTGGAGGGATTGCACTGCCTCGTGTGTGTGTGTGTACATGTGCACGTTAGCGTACATGTCTAACTAATCACTGAAATCCATCCCATCAGTCTCTGACAAATAGGCAGCATCCACGCCTGGTACCATACGGCCGAATCTTGGCCAAGTGGTTGGATAAACTGTCCAATAGCTGCTGGACGATGAAACAAAGACTTTCTACTGAGGCCTGCGCTAAAAAGACAGAGAGCGAATACAAAATGACCCGCTACAGCAGGGATGTCAACCTGCACCAGAGATAATAGTTTCACATTTATGCATGCTGTACCAGCTGCTCATTTCCCAAACAAAGAAGGTCAGTTGTTCAGAATGAGACCATGGGGGAAAGAAACACGCCAAATTAACTTAGGGTTAAATCAATGCCAGCATGACAAAGTCTGGACTTGAGACTCTGTACAAAAGACACACAAACACACACACACTCTAACTTTGGTCAAATCAGCAGGAGGCTTCTCAGTGTGGCTGGAAGATAAGTGGCTGTTTCTGCACTTTGTCGACTTCTCAACTGCTCCTGGACTTTTGTTTGTTGTTATCAGCATTGTCCGAGCTGAAGTCGACACACAAAACCCACCCTAACTGACAAGATGAGTTAATAATCCCCCATGGTGTTGACTTTAACGGCATCAACGGCCCACAACAAAACACTTGCTGACAAAAAGACAACGCAGAGGCACAAAAACATGGCCACTTCAACTTGACAATGAAAATTTACAACAGTCGACAGGTTGTGAAAATATCCCATAGCACAGTGGAGATATATAATGATGCATGTACACAACTCCTGTGCTCGTGTAGCACGTTAACTGCGCCTTTGCTTATTTTACCAACATCCACTCTGATTTGGGTCGTGCTTTTTTTCAAGTGACTCTCCAGGAATGCCAAAGCAAGCAGACAGGAACTGATTACATCTCAGCGGGTTAACTAGCTGACGTAAAGTAGCTGACCCTTGGCGAGATAATCTGTAATGTTAACACTGCTACAACTAATAAATCGACAGCTCAGACGATAAACAACTGTCTCCAGCTTTTAACGTGTGAGAACTACTTTCCTTCAGATGTTTGACCATAGGTCTGACAGAACAAGAAATTCAAGACAACCCCTTTAGATGTGAAAAAAGCGCAGATCAGACAACAAAAAGCCATACCTTCATAAATAAACCGATCGGTGCTTAAACAACTTAAAGATGTGTTGTGTGATATATGAACTGCGTGTGTGCATGTGTGGTTGTGAGGGCACGTTGTGGTTCCAAACCTGTTAAGGACCCCCTAGAATTGCAAGAACATTTGGTTTGGTTCTGACAGGTTTAATGGGGTGACTCAGAGTTATGACTTTCACGGTTAGGTGCCGAGTTGGCGGTCTTTCTCTCCATCAAGACGACCCACTAAGGTTAGGGTTAAGCAATTGGGAAAGTTTGGAAAGAAAAAGTTGAAAGGACTAAAAAGGAGGACTGGAAGAAACAGAACAAACAAACAGGGGTATGGTTTTATGGTTAGTAATAGCATTGGGTTTATTTTAGGAGAAGCCTTAATGTTAGACATTAATTGTAATTGTGATAAGGGGGTAGGAATTACTATTGTAAGACTAGAATGTATGCAAACAGGTTTAAAGTCCATCAACAGCTCCCAGTCAAAACACCCATAAAATCACAGACGCACTCACAACCTGTTGGTTCCCAAACGGCACATCGAGTGTCCCACGTCACACAAAGTACAATAGACAAGAAAGAACACAAAACAATGCATTTCAGAGGAAGACGAGAACCAAGCCCTTCTGGCACACCCAAAACACGCGTACGACGAAAAGTAAATGAGTTTACTGCACGCACACACGCGCGCGCGCACAAACACACAAAAGATGTGCGTCTCAAAGGTGACCCACATAAATAACACTCACCATTTACAGTGATTCACGTTCATGTGATACAAAGAGACAAAGGCCTGAGATGCTAATCTATCAAGGTATTATACTCTTTCACCAGAGTCCATTCTCTGCACTGGACTGCTGACCTGAAACTGTCCTCTGGCGGCTTGCACAGGAAGACGTGTGAGTCTTTATTCATGAGGAAGCCAGCAATTCTCATGAGGTTATCAGACAGCCTTGATAAAATCCCACAACGGTTCATGTGACTGTTCCGAGCTCCTGAACCAGTTTCCCGGGATGAATTTGTCATCCTGTGAGCACAGAGGTGACCGGCTTTGCCAGCAGTCCTTCTTTGTCTCTTTCACTACGCTTGAGAGAGAAACCACCTGTTTCTGTGTCCACACAGAGCCTCGGAATAATGAAGGCTCGCTGACCTGTAAACAGGCCAAAGCTAGGACCAGGGTGGCCAGCTGCACCCCACCAGCCATATGTGCTTTCAATATATATTACTTCCAACAACTTTAGAAATAACGTTGTCTCTGTGAGTAAGGTTTTGGAAGGCAGAAACTTTCATGCAAACATGAGTAATACCTCAGTGTGTATTCCATAGATGTCTGGATTAGTGCTGGTTCAGGGGACACAGCAGATGGAGGGGTAATGTGCATGTGGATTTTAACAAAGACGCGTTTAACTTACACACTTCAGTTGATCTATCATTCATCAACTGCTTGATTTTGCTTCTGTTTGTGCCATATTACATAGGGAAATGCTCATTTATGCTTATGAGGAACGTTTAAAAAATTGGGGACAACACTTTTTCAGTTTCATAGGGAAACTCTCTTATTTGTGAACCTTAATCATATTTTTGTTTCCTGTGCACTGGCCATGACATCATTCCACTGGTTTGCAGAACAAACCAGATAATAAGAGCAGCTTTGATCAAGGCAAGGTCTCTACAGCTTTCCAAAACACTTATCTAAAAAATGTGGCCTTGACTTTTGGATAGGTGGGACAAAGAGTACAGAAACGTTCCGTTTCAATCATTACCATCAGCATTATTGTACATACCACCAGGTCCTAATGAGTAAGTTTAAATCGCAGAGCTCTAACGCATGTTTTAAATGTACGTTTGCATGAAAGGATTCCACGGGATGAGAGTTGGACAGGTGTGCCAGACAGAGACAGTGTGGTGTCCTCATGACAAACCAAGAGTGACAGCATCCCACAAGGCTGGCCACATTTGGCTTCACTGGTACTACACCTGAGACATAATAATAATAATTATCCCAACTGGTTTTGCAGCTTTGAACATCGCAACGCAGAGCATGAACACCGAGTGCTCCAAGAATGACAATGATATGCTGTGCGCCGTATCTTATTCTATTTTATTTTGTGCCACATGTTTGTTGAGTCAATCGGTTGCAGGTGTTGTTCACGAATAAATTTAGTATTTCTCAGAGGTAAGTAATTCCTGTCAAACTGGTTCTTTTCCACCACAATAACCATGAGGGACATGGTTAGTGCGAGTGGGCTGTTGTGCCAAAGAAAAAGAGAACGTGGCCGCTGCTTCTTGGAACAGCCATTATAAGTTGTGAAACAGAATGGACACAGGGTATTTCCGTTCCATGCCCGGAAAACTGAGCCATTTTCATGGCAATTGGTTCCAGAATTGACTGACAGGAATTCTGGTTAATTTGTTTCTCTTGTTTCAAGTTTAAAGTCTTTTAGAGTTCTATACACTCCATGCAAAAGCCTGAGGCCCTTGACATCATGTCACATTTTGCTTCCATAAAAAGTCGGAGATTAACTCAAACGTCCTCTGTGTGAATTCTCTTCACAGTTCAAAGTCCTCCCTGCTTTCCTTGCAGGCGGGGTCAGTCCTGTAATCGACTGAGACAAAACAACTGTGGATGGGAAGTTCAACCTCAAAATCTTCCAGTATCAACAGTAGAGAAAACAAATTACACACCCTTCATGTTTAAAGTGATTAACAAGTCACAGAAATCAAGCAACTTTACTGACACACTGCCAACAGTCCCAATAATATTTCACTAGGTTATATATTACAGATGCCATTTGGACTTTCTCTCAAACAAAAAAAATGCTGTTTCACTCCTATGCTCGATTTTACTGCTCAAATATCAAAACAAGCCATCTGCAAACATGCTGACTGTAATTCCCCTCAACTCTATGACCTTTTGCACAGTCTGTATAATTGCAACAAAAACATACAGAGGACCGAAATGTCAAGATCTTCTCCCATCATCCCTGTTGGTCCCCTACAGAGCTTGGGATAAAGGCTGGGGGATTAGTGAGGCCACAAACAATTTAAATAGGCATTTCCTGAAGCATGGAAGCCAATAAAAAACGTCCAATGTAATGTAAGTTATCGCATCTGACGACTGTTAACCAATCGCTATATTCAAACACTATCATTTAAACTTGACATAATATAACATGAAGACACAAATTCATAAAATACCGACAAAGAAAGAGGCCAACACTTTAACTGAGTGCAAGTGAAAGAGCCTGAAGTTAACGCCTCCATTACTGTAACTGCCTCTCCCCAGCCCCCACTCCTCCACACACACTCTTTCCAGTATAAAACTGTAATGACCTCAGCGCATTCAGACTCGGGCAGGTAGCCAGCTTCCTCGCTACGCAGCAGCACTATCCTCCAGAGCAAACTGAAATAGCAATGCAAGACGCACAGTCAGAGATGACACACGCACACATTTCCCCCCTCCCCTCTGACTGTGCAGCGCACACAATGGATCTTGATGGAGAGATATCTGCCTGGCAGCTCTGCAAGGGGCCATACAGTAAAGTACTGAAAGGCCTGGAGTGTGTGTTTTGAGTGTGTGTGTGTGTGTCGCTGGAAAAGACAGGGAAAAGGCAAGAGGACGCCAGGAAAAGTGGCGCAGCTTGTGTTAACAGTGATCAGATAGGGTCTGACCTCAGTCTAAATCTCGCCAGTCAACCTCAACCTACACAGACGAGCACTATTTTCCCATATGCCTGCCTTCTCTTTATCACAGGCCTGCCATCAGAGTGTTAAGTAAATGATTCATCAGGCAAAATGACAAACACTGACTGACCTGAGGGCTGTTGTGAGGGAGTGGCTGCGTATTTGTGTGTGTGTGTGTGTGAGCGCATGTGTATGTAGGAGGAGGTCAGAGGGCAGCAGTCGTACAAAAACAACACCAAAGCCAAGCCCATTAGTCAACGTGCCCTCCTGCTAATGTCCACACTGACTGTTTAACAAGAACAACGCTTTGATCGCTGATGCTAAAGAGAGGAATAGTGAAACCGAATGCGATAAAAGCGGACCGGCTGTGTTTATGGTCAGTGTAGTTAAAGTCAAGCACACTATATGGCCTTCAATTGCAGCATGATGAATGAGGCTGGGGAGGTAAACAGCCATGGTGGCAACTCTGAAGTAAATTACCCAGTTCATCAGGTATTATGACTGGCAGAGGCACGTAAACAGAAACAGGACCCACTCACTAATGGAGCAGGAAGATTTCGGAGTGAGGGATGCAGTGTAGGTTTGTTCAGCTTTGAGCAGAGAGTGTAGTCTGTGCTATCTGCTGTATTAGTGTTCGGAACTCTCAGCTGAGAAATCCGATGCTTCTAAGTCTGCTCTGATTAAACCATATCCTGTCCAGCAGCTTAAAATAGTAATGCGGGACACTCGTTTCAGGCTCTGCAGCAGAATTCCTACCACTTGACATTTAAACACCAAAAAAAAAAAAAAAAAGTTATTACAGAATTGAAATTAGGCCATCCAGGGGTCTGTGGCCCCTTGGAGCCGACTGATTGGGATCTAAAATTTGGAAAAGTTTACTTTTCCAGCCTCATTTATCCCAGTTGACAAACCCTTTCATCTGCGTGGTGAGGTTTTGGACTTGCCTCGAAAACATTATGCAACCACAATAACACAAAGCAAAATCCAAATTAGCGGAACTCAGAGATCCCTGACGTTAGGAGCTAAGGAGCACTTTATGGCCTCAGCTGTTTTCCACCAGGAGATGTTTCCTTCAGACTCAAGTGGTGGCTTTCATAATGTTATGCAGGACGCCAGGCGGAGGGGGGGTAGGAGGGGTTGTCATTGTTGTGTCTCCCTATGGGACAGTCCGGTGAGGGCTGCCCACAGGCAGATTTGACATTCAAATGAGATGCAGATTTCACAGATCACGACTTTTACTCGAACCTAGCTTATTTATTGACGCATCATACCCGGAGGCTGCATTAGACACAGATCAGGGTGGAGGAGTGATAACAAAAAGGCTTAGTGAGTTACAGTAAAACATCACAACATTACAGTGGAAAGTGTAAACTCGGCCACAGGAAGGAGCAATGTTTACCTTAGCTTTAGGGTCGCGGCGGTGGGGAGCTCTCGGGTTATATTCCTGCGGGTGAAGCGCTCAGGACACGGGTGAGGTGTTACAGGGTGAGGCGGCCGGTGAGTGTCCTCCACGGGACACTTCGTGTGGGACAGTAGCAGTGTGTGTGTGTGTGCGCGCTCAGTTTACTCCGCTGCGCAGCGGCTCACAAAAGCGCCCCTCCCCTTTCTACCTCACCCCTCCTCGGAGCACCCCCCCCCCTCCCCGCGCGCTGCGGTTTAAAGGGACAGAGTCTTGTTTACGCTCAACAGTTTTACAATAGGCTGAAGTTCAACTCTTTTGTGAATCCTCACAAAACCTTTCACAGCACTCACACGGACAACAAAACTGTCCTACACGTCAAACAAACACTAGGGGCACAGGCTGCGCACGCAAAACTATAACAAAACTTAGAATATAAATGTACTCACCCAACACCTGGAGTTAGCTCAGCCATCTTAGCAACGTTAGCTTAGCATAAACCCACTTCCATGCGCTTTCACGACCGTTACAGGCGTATGGGGGGCGAATGTCAGCAGACGTGACGTCACAGTATTTAATTTGACAAGTGATTTTCTTTTTTCGTTTTTCCGTTTCACAGTGAGTTTTTTTGTGTGATGTTTGTGGGGCCCGTAACAGTGACGCCCAGTGTTTTCATGTTGTTTCTACATCCGGGCCTCTTCCTCAGATAAAAGCAGAAATGATAAAAGGCAGATTCTCAGCATTGTAAACGGGTCATAAGATTATGGAACAGAATTCCACCACGCACACAACAACACAAAAACACAAACCTTTGTTAAAAGAAAATCACTTCTTATTTCCTAAATGTGCAGTCTAAAAACGTCTATACAGGCTTTCTCAGTTGCTTCAAATATTGTCAATAGTAATTACCCTAATTACTATTGACAATTCTCATATAACAAGAATTCCACACATGCGAGGCCGTGTCATCTGGTCCTCAGGTGTGAACTTTAAGATCTTATATCAGAGCCTATATCTTCAACACAACGAACCAATTAGTGCTGTGGAGTTTTATAGGCAGCTCTTTTTGGTTCCCTCAGAGATCCAGTGATCTTCAATGGCACATTACCCTGAAGCGGGCCCCTTATTCAGTTATTGCTTCCTTGTGTGCCTTTGTGTTGTATGTTATATAATGCGCACGGCCTGGAAAGGCTGAGAAATTGGGACATGAGGGACTCTCTCTTCTAGCGGAAAAGCTTGTCAACAGGACAAAACGTGATTTTAGACAACAATAATTTATGTCCCAATTTTGAGTTGCCTGGTTTCCATACAGTGCCTGGACCACACACTATGGAAAGAAGTGTCCATTCAGAAGGGTGACAGTGAAATTGGCTCTGGCGAATTTACTTACCAATGTGGCCATGGTCGTTTTCGTGCTGTACCCCACAGTGCACATTATAGCAGAAACACTATTTAAGCATCCAGCAAACAGCACATTGGAACAGGAGACATGGACAACGCTCAGGAAACATCTCAAATCCTATGTCCTTCTCACATCTCCAAACCGCCGTCAGTGAAGCTTGCTAATGAGGCAATTAAATTCAGGGTTCCAAATTCCTTTGAACTACACCTTCTGTCTGAATCCTTTAATACAGTATTCCAACTGTGGCTTTTCAAAGCTCAGGGCTATTTAGAACCTTAGTCCCCCTGATTAACAGGGACCACCAGCTCTGTCTTTTCTCTGTCACTCAGTTTCCTGAGGGAGACAGGGAGACATAGGGAAATGACCGTTTCGGCAAATGGAATAGCTCCTGTCTGTGATTCTAGTGTTGAACAGGAAATTTCCCATGTGTTTTCAAAAAAAATGGGGGGATTAGCGCTCTGGACACGCTCGTTCCAATTCCCAGTCCCCTCCTATCTCATCTAATCCCCTCTTTTCTTATGCCTGTGTGTTTAGTCCGTTAGTCCCAGATCGACTTGACTGTGATCCAATTAGAATCAAACCATCTGACATTGTGCATGTGCGTCTGCCAAGCAGTTATGTGTCTTTTATCTCAGCCATGCTTTTAAAAAAAGAGTTCCCACATCTTCCGTACGCCTCAAATACATACAGGCATCACTTGATGTGGTTTAAAGCACCAGCTGAGGCAATTTAGCCAACCGAGAAACGAGTATTGAGCTAATGAACTGCGGTTATCTGGGAGCAAAGAGGAAGATGAGGAAGTCAGGAGGGGCCATTTGTAGCCAGATAACAGGATTTCACAGCATCTGATCCAATTTATTGCAGCCCAGAGTAACACATTAGGTTAGTTGGAATTTCATCAGCTAATTAGCCATCGACAGATTCTACCTCTGCGCTCGCACAAGGCATTTATACACAGGACACTGCTGATCTTGTGGTTGCGTTACTCACATTTTTGCCCTTTCGCCTGTTTTCATTTAATTTGCGTATCACATTGGAGATTGGATACTTTTGTTCCCATTAGTTTGTGGTCAGAGTTGGTGTGATGCATTTTGCACTTGCCTGTGCTTCCTTGTTATTTTGTGATGTAGACTGACAACATGATTTGTGTTTGCCAACAGTACATACATTCACTGGGGTCGAACTTCCATATCTCCTAGTGTCACGACAGAAAGGATGACCACTGTTGTGAAATCACAATGTTCACATTGATTCCCTCACTGTGACATTGGTGAGTGGTGATTGCAGTGAGCAGCTTAGGAATGAACACAGCTTTACAAGATGCTGTGAGGTTGTGAATACTTAGATGACAGTTTTTTTTACACGGGCAGCAGTGAAATGAACATTGCGACTGTACATTTTAGTGCTGTTGCCAGGTTGAATTGCTACATGATATAAATTTCCCCACAGGTGCATCACTCTCCTTCCCATCTGTCTCTCTTTAGTGGCCCTGCTTCAATTTCCTTTGCTGTCACAGACTTAACTTCCTTTCATCCCCCGTGTGCAGTTTGCAACTGAACATCCGAAGAGCTAACATTGAAAAATAATTTATTTCAGAAACGTACTGTGATCATATATTCATTCAGATTCTGCATGATAAGCTGCTGTTGCGTACAATGAAATCACCCACAGGGGGCAAAAAAGCAAAACAAGTAGATGATTTTTTTCCGTCCCCTGTTTTTTTTTTATACAATGGAAACTAGGAACACACCACTGAGTCTTTACTACAGCGTCATGAGTGCACCCGGCAGACGGCTGGACGGTGCCCACCCACGGTGGCATTACTCCAAGCAGGTTTACAGTTGCTGCAGGACAACTTTACATCCAGACACAGTGAATGATCTGTAAAGCTCACACACAGAAAGTGTAGTCACACACACGCGCACGCACACACACACACTAGCATTTGGGACAGCACAGTCGCACCTGTATAGTAGAGAGCAGATAAATACACAAAAGGGGGAAGAGGTGAGGCAATATAATGACATCATCTCTTGGTGCCGGCTCATTGCTGCCCCTTGATAGTGATCAGTGACAGACAGGAGTTATACCAGCAGTGGGAGGAAACAGGGAAACATCATCTTTGTTTCTTATCAGAATCACACTGTTAACATCGGAGCACGACAAGCAAAAGCACCCACACGTAACAGTCCCAGGCTTGCTTCAGACAGTTTGTCACTCCTGGCTTTCAAAGCAGTTTCAGTAGATGTGTGCAGAATGAGACTGATGTGTGTGTATGTGAGCCAGCAAAGGGTGACAGCAGAAAAGAAAAACTGGGTTGTGTATGCAAATGAATTCACAGCCCACATCTGTCAGGATTAAAAGACGGCTCCCCGTAGCGCGAGGCCAGCCATGGCGATGCCACAGTCGGGAGCACCCGAGGCGGTTCAGTCAGTTGGTGCCGGATATCATAAATAAGTATTTCTCTATCAGTCAAGGCATCTTTGATTCACTGTATACACTCACAAAAGAAGACTGAAAAGACGAAATCACTTCGACAGGTATACACTCATTTCATATGTCCGCAGGATCCTCCAGGCACAGCGCAGTCACCTTTGACCCACCGCAGGCAAAGGTTGTCCCACTATATCAATTTGTGTGCTGAACGCTAAAGAGCAGTTTCCACTGAAACGCATGATTGCGTCTCCAAAGTTAAGAATCTTCAAGCCAGCACAACACAAATATTTTGTGTGATTTGGCATTAATTCCACATCCACCTCTGTCATTTGCTTTTTCCATTTTGTTCTGACGCCCAGGCCATCCAAACAAACAGTTGTCCTTTCGCCTCCACAGTATGGCTCCATCACATCAGAGTCTACACTGACATGATTCTGTCTTCTAGGTACATCTAATATATATATGTATATTTATATGTTTGTGTGTGTGTGTGTTTTTTAAAGATGCTTGTGACTTTGTACAGAATCAGAGATTATTATTTGAATGTGTTTCAGCAAAAGTAAAAAAAAAGGATAAAAAGAAAGTGAATGGGAGAAAAGGCATGCAAGTAGTTCACATAGTAAAGTAAAAGTGAAGCAATGTTGCAGAGAACATTTTATCAACTGGTGAAAAAAAAACAAATCTGCAAGGACGCAACTCTACTCATTAGGTCAAAAAAAAATATAGCTCGTAAAGATCCAGCTCCCGTCGTGTTCTGCATGGATCCTGGCCGATTAAGAAAAATAAAATAAAATAAAAAGGAAATAGAAAAGTCATGAAAAAGAGAGCGAGACATAAACGACTCAAGTGGATGAATTTGAAATTTGAAATGATGTTTTCCATTAAACACAAGTTGGATAGATATTTCCAGAAATGTCTTTGTCCTTTTCCGCGTCTCTTTACACAAAGGAGGAGAAGCCAGCAATTGGGGCCCTAGATCCAGGGGCTAAACTGCTCGGGGGCCTGTAGAGGGTGCTGTGCTGGCTGGGCGGGTTGGAGCTCTGCTGCGATGGGGTGGGAGTCCGGCTACCTTTGGGCCTAAACAGGCTGCCCTGGCCCTGGGGCTGGCCTTGGGCTTGCTGAGGCTGAGGGCTAGGTGAACTGAGCTGGGGCGGCAGTGGCGGTAGAGGAGGCAGTGGGGGCGGGGCACAGTGATCTGGGTCACCTGACTCAGACTCGGTGTAGCTATAGGCCTGCGCCCGTGATATGCCCTTCTGTTGACGGCGCCAGGAGTTGTAGTACGTGGGGTCACTGATGTAGTGGTTGACGAATGAGTGGGTCTTCTGTCGGTTGGGATCCACCTCATACTCGCTGTCGCTGCCCTGCGAGATACAACAACAGAAGAAGAAGAAGGAACGCTGATTAATGGTGGAAATATCCTGCAGTGTTTCCATGGAGAGCAGTTAGAGATGCGGAGGCTCTAAATGTACATGAACATGAAGTTATTGAATTATTGTGAGCAAAGTCATCATTTCACATCATCCCTGTCGAAACGACACACACGTGCGCACACGCACACACACACACGCACACACACACATATTTACAACACATGAACATCAAAAATGGTCAGAGATGGTCAAAGCATGATTATGGCAGGATGACTTGTTGCTGGAGCGTGCACTGAAAACGGACCACTGACACAAGAGGGCAAAGGTCAATTTATCTTCAGTCAGTAACCTGACTGACATAACAGGAATCTGGGGGGGGGGGGGGGGTTGGGGGGGGGGGGGGGTGTATAGAGACTAGAGGAACCAATCACCTATGAGGCTACAAACATTCAAAGCAGGCAGCCACAGGAACCTCACCAAATTCAGTGGAAGTGCATGTAGGCCACCTGTCCCATATGAAAACACCAGCGCCTCCTACGGGTGAACAAAACAATGGGGTTTACAGTACATCACCATAACAGAATGATTAAAAAATGGCCCAGTCATGATGATGACAAAAAAACATAAATACATATACATAAATGTATGTGCAAAACCCTTTGTGGCATTCCATGTAAATGCTGTGAAATGCCAACAATAGAATAAAAAAACATAGACAGGAAACACGGATATGGTTTTAAAAGTCCCCCTAGGAGGAAGACATGATTTCATTTTCATGTTTTAAGTCAATTTGAGCTCTGTCCATCTGTGATGAAAATGGTCGTGATTGTCAGCACATTTCTCTCACTGACCCCTCACCTTCCTGCAGGCAGAGTCTATTGTATTCATGCTATTTAACATTCCAGCTGCTGGACGAAAGGCATCGGGATCGCTGAGGGTATTGTTCATGGTCAACAAACGGCAAAAAAAAAACGTTGTCCAGTTGGTGAGCGAGGCCTGTGGTAAAAATGGCTGCAGTGAATTAATTCAGTCCGGTTTGCAGAAATTGTCTCAGGATAATCTGGCAGCTTGGAATATGCATAAGGTTTATGACGAACGTAAGTCTGTTTGTTTTTTTTTCTTTTTTGCAGAGATGACAGTGACTATCGAGACTGTGTTCAAGGGTCTTACCGCTCTCACTTGTCATATCGTGTTCCATCTTCTCACAAAGAAACATGGCTTCTGGCACAGAGACTACTCTCCAGAGCCTGGATCTCTAGCTGGATACTGCACGGCACATATGTGACGCATATGGCAGTAGTCTCACATTTCC
The DNA here is from genome assembly GCA_016785345.1 of Trinectes maculatus. Lineage (NCBI taxonomy): Eukaryota > Metazoa > Chordata > Actinopteri > Pleuronectiformes > Achiridae > Trinectes > Trinectes maculatus. Next base: position 1,035,455 of record JAFBJQ010000405.1, on the reverse strand, counting down.
CACTGCCTCAACATGGTCCTGTTGTCGACGCCAAACCATGTCAGCAGAGTTTACAAATGTCCAAATAGAAGAGGCTTGGGTCCAATTATAAGAAAAATGGCGCTGCTTTCTGATCCTCTTTGATTCTAAACAAAGGCAAGTGACCCCCCTCAATCCCCCACCTTGTCTCTTTTCCACGCATGAATCAAAGGCAGACTTTGCTCACTACCACGTTGTCTCTCAACACTATGAAATCAATTAGGAGCACTTTTTTTCCCCCTTCTTTCAATTTCTTTAAATTGTTGCCCAACATTGCACGGTGGGACAGAGTTTGTGATGCATCACTGGATGTGTGTCTGTTCATAATATTGTCACCCCCGTTGTAAACACTTGAGGCCAGCCTGTGTTGAGAAGCATTCCGATCATGCCGGTGTGTTTGGCGACACAACAACACCATAACAAGATCCATTCACAGCGGACCGACAAGACATACTGAGCCACTTCAAGTGGCGTTGCCTCACTCTCAAAGAATTAACACTGCATTGAGAGACGAGACGCCACGTTCATTGTATGTGTGCGGCTGCGTGGAGTATGGAAGTGGGAATGAGTACGTGCAGACCAAGTGTTGACATGGTGAAGTGCGTCCTCCTCGTCCTCAGCAACGAGCAGATTATTTACTGGCGAGACGTGGCTCTACCTCACTCGCCTGGAAATGATTCGGCCGGTGTGTGGGTCCAAATAATGTTATCTGCAACTATTCCGACAAGGCCAACTGTGACCTCTCTTCGCTGCTCGTTTGGGTGTTGGTCAGGGCCCCGGCGGTCGCGTCAACAAAATAATTAGACTAATCGAATAATTTTTCAAAATAATCAAGATATTTGTTTGGCCCATATATTACACCCCTAGGCTCTAGGCATGAAATGCAGCATTGCACCCCTGTCTCAAAGGAACCACCATCTTGTTTATGCAGGGGTATGTGTACGACAGATATATTCCAGCCTGCCAGTGTCAATTATTAAACATTAGTTCATCATTATGATGTTAAATTGGGCAGAGAGACTGATTAAGAAATGTTTCTAATTAACTGGTGAAACCTCTTGACAGTAGTTTATTTTATCACTTGCGTAATGGAGTTGCTGCTGTGTTGCGGTTTGCAGTTGCTAATGGAGGGAGAGGAATGTGAGACAGAAAAACATGACAGTGGCTGTGTATTAAATGTACGGCAAAGTGACTATTCACGGGAGATAAAATGTTAATTATCAGCAAGATGTTTGGGCAGTCTGTCTCAAAGAACGGTGACCTCTGACCTCAGCATATGCCGTCCTCTTTGATGGCTTTAAAGCCCTCCTCTTTTTATTTGTAAGTTTGACTTGAATTAAAATGACTACAAACCTGTAAACAACATAAACGTGTAACTTATACGTAACTTTACTCTCAAGGGAATATAAAACGACACAAGACTGAAACAACAACAATCTCCTGCCTCTATATTCTCCCACCCTCCCCCCAACACTGATGCATAACCCAATACCACAGAGTGGGCCAGTCCTTTGTCCTATAGTTATGGATTATTTCAAAGAGGAGAGGGAGAGAATAGGGGCTTGGGGGCTTTCTATGTCACTCTCATTGATGAAGTGAACACAGTAGGGGTCCTCAGGGACCAGGACAATAACAGTATATGCAGGGCTGGAGGGGGATTAAATAGTAGGGAGACATCCACAGTATATGTTTGTTTGTTTTGAGCTATTTGTGTGCTGAAGAGAAACAGGAATAGGAGGATATTATTCACCAAGGCAGGGATATAACCCCTCATGGACAGCACCAATCCCACCCCACTACAATCACGTAAAGCGTGTTGATTCATCAAAAAAGTTATAATCGAAGGGGTTTGAGATCATCGTTAGTGCTGTCCCATACTAGCAGGCTCACTTTAATGAGAGAAACATGTGGTAGTAAGGGTCTGTCTGAGTTTTTTAATCTGCACTATGCCATTTCTCCATGTCCTTGTTTTGTACACGCGCCAAATATCAAAAGTAAAATCAGATTATTCATTCTGGGTTATGACATTCTACGTGAGACTGTCGGAAACAACGTGGCTCGTTGTAATGAGAGACAATCGCAGCATTTCAGACAGTAGTCTCAGCTGAGCCCCAGACATGAGCAGCTACAGTAACTTGGCACGCGAGAGAGTGAGAGAGAGAGAAAGGAAGAAAAAAAGCATGCGAGTGAAAAAGCAATCGTTTTCGTTTCTCTCCCACGGAATGCCACTCTGCAGAAAATGCATTATCTGCGATCCATCTCCGACTCAGAGATGTGATCATCTGTCTTCGACTAGTTTCGGCCTTAAACGAAACAAACACGCTGTCACGGAGACAACCTGAGCAAACGAGACAGCCTATTCACTAAAGGTGGAAACGTCAATAGGCCTGTACCTGCAGGGGAGCGGAGCAGTAATGGTGGCCTTGTTGCTTTGCCAAGTCAATTTTAGCTTCCTCCAAATCCACTCTTGAGGAGGAGTACAATAGTCAACTTATACCTGCTAGTGCAGGCCCCGGGGATTAAAACGAGGGCAGACAGCACAATGTCATAGTGATAGCTCAGAGTTATCCGCTCAATAAAACTTCAAAGAACATTCCAGGATTTCCAAAGCACCACTGGGTGTTGATATGGTGGCCTGTCAGGAGTATGGCAGCGGAACCCTGGCGAAACAGACAAGCTCTGTGTTTTATCCCATCAAAGCGAATGTCAGCTCACTGGATGTGCAGCGTGGCAGCAGGCAGGCCTCGTCAGGGGGCAGTTACCGCGTCAGGGCCGTGTTTCACAATACCCATGTGTGAATGGCAGTCGATGAAATGCCGAGACGCTTCATTTGCGGGATTGTTATCGCGCTGCGAAAGGTCCTGTCCATAGCGGTTCATTGTTGGGAGATTTTCATTTGATCTGGAAATAGGATTTAGGTTTGGATAAGTTCAGGTGGGGACAGATTTCTGGCTGCATCATTCACACCGGGGGACACATTTAGCCGAGAAATGTTCCGGGATAATTTAGGAAATGCCTCCAGGTGAGGATTCCAACATGAAAGGAAAGACAGAAGGAAATCTGACGGCGAGGGAATTCGGCGCCGCTTCCCGCCCCGGTGCTGTTCATGTGGCTAGGTCTGCGAGACAGAGAGCTAAGGCGCGTGACATAAACAGAACCAGAAAGAACATGGATGCACGTACAGGGAAACAATTCAGATCAAAGGAAAGGGCAAATAAAGGAACATCCCGTACTGAAAAAGAACAACAAACTCAGATCGGACATCATGGTGGGTGGCACGCAGACTGATCAATGGAAAAAATGAGACACAGGGGAAAGGCACAAGAGAGTATCCCAGTTTTAAACATATGTGCTTTTGACTGACTACGACCTCTCTGAAAATCCAGTAGGAAAGTCGGGCACACAGCAGTAACTTCCAAACCATTACTTTTGATGCTCAGACATAAATTTTACACAGTCATCCTCGCCATTACGTGACAAGTGCCAAGGCCGGTTGCAATGGCCTGGGTCTGAGGTGGATGTTCTGCAGAGCAACATTCTCCACAGGTCACTGCCTGCTCTGAATGCTGCTTTGCCACACGTGAAGAAAGACACTGATCTCTTATCTCACTACGTTGCATCACTGTAGCTGCATCACCTTTGACCCCTGCGGGTCAAAAGCATTCAGGTGGATGACAAATGACACCACGTAGACAGGATGAACCGGCAAAAAAACGCCGCACAGCTGACGATGCAAAGCTGAATTCCGGAGGAATTCCAGGAGATGACTTTGTGCACACACAGACACACACACACAAACACTGGACGCGCAATGCAGACAGACAGTGGACATTTTCCACACAGAGACCACACGAGACAGTGTGTAGACAACAGCTGTTGCTACTGCACCTGTGAGTCGGAGATTTCAGAGGGTTTTTCAGTCAGGCTGCTGCTCTCTGCTGGGATCAGGTCGTTGTACTTTGTGCTGACGTCTTCGTCTGAATAGTGAAGGCTGCCTGGACTGGGCCTGGGGGGAGATCTGGGAAAACGATAGACCAATAGAATAATTCAGTTAGTTGTCCTTTACATAGACATTTATTCACCCTTGAAAACGCACTATACGAAGGGGTCACAGCCTTCGCTCGTCTCTCTGTTGTGATTACTACACTTTATCTGAAACCGGACACAGTCCTGTGCAAGCACAGTCTCTGATAAGAAAAAAATAACCGGCCCATTTCTGGAATGTTGCCAGAGACACAACAGATCACTCGAGAACAACTTGATGAGAATCACGGGACACTCATGAGACGGCTGCCTATATTCAGTCGCTCCTGGAGTGAATAATTCCCCCGACAGGCTCCTCACTGTGGGCTGTGGAATGTCAAACCACTGGGCCCTTGTGACTAAATTATAAATTAAACTCTTGCAGCGCTCAAGGGGTCATTACACATACGACAGTCTCAAGCTTTTTGCCTGGCAAATGTTATCTGAGCCCACGCGAACGGTGGCGTGGATTAAACTTTCAGTGTCATGCGGCGGTGATCAAACACGGCGCTCAGGTGGAAGTTTGCAGAGTGTAAGTGACGCGGCTGAGCAGAGGGAGAAACTTTGGAGGGGGTGCGTAGTGAGAATGGGGTCATGGAGACGTGCTGAGTGAAAACTGAAAGCTTGAAAGCAGGAAGGAATGAAGGAATGAGATCAGGGTAAAAACAACTCCTAAAATGGTTTGCTCTTGTGAGGGATTCTTAGAGTAAATATGAGAAGGGGGGAAAAAAAGAGCTCCTCCGTACTTTCCAGCGTCTCTGCTCCTGCTAAACAAATAGCCATCTGTTTCTGCTGATCGGTGCTGGTGTGGCTGAGGCTACTGGGACATGCCGACTCCTGTTGACTTTCTAGGCCACAGTGTCGGCGTGGCGGTCAGTCGGTGCCAGGGGAGCTACTGCAGCACACACGCCCGCTTTACACGTCCAAGCCACATTTGCATAAGTCCTTTTCCAGATGAACACATTTTGAAAGCGTTTCAAAAAATGCAGGAGGTAAAGTCCAGCCTTTTCCACAAGGGGGTATTTTGGCGTGGTGAGGACAAAATGCACAACTGTAACCCTCAATGAGTAATGTTAAACTCGATGAAAGTTTATTACTTTTACATGTATGACAGAGAGCTTCTTATGAACAAGTCGCATGTGTGTTGAAGTTTTGTCATGTTTGTGTGATGTCTCTTGAGCATGCGTGCTGGAGGACACACAGCAGAGCTCGTCAGATTTGGCCTATGCAAATTTGCGGACTTGCGGACAGGAACTGAGGAATTGTGGCCACATCCTCTGCAGTAAAGCATGGGAGACTATAATCATAGCGGCTGAGAAAAATCTGGATGTGAGATTTGATTATTCCTGTTTATTCCAACCATATGGTCTTCTGGTCACTAATGATAATAATAGCAGTGTAGTGGTCAAAGTAAATGCTGACATCTGAGATACTGGGATCACCAATAAAGCCAAACTTATAACCAAACCCTTAGAGCCTTTAAATGATGACAAATCATTCAGAATTAGCAGTCATGTCTTTACAGGCACGTTTCCCTGATTTCTTTCTCTACAACAACTTCCATGAGTTTAAATGTGACATAACTTTTTTTTAGAATAATGGACAACTAAAACTTTCCTGCGTATATTTTTTTCCTATCTTCCAACTTGTAAATATTACATCACAGTCTTAATTATACCTCTGAATTGGAATCTGTGCTTACTCCCAAAAGATGGCTCTCCACAGCCTATAGCAATCTGAATTAATCAGCGGCCCTTTTCCCCCATGACACAGTCAAACAAAGAGCTGGAGCAGAACCAGAAGAAACTCTATGCGGAGCCCACTGGGAAGACGTTATTAACTGCCTGTTTAGGGGCGATCGAGGAAGCTCGGCCCACTTTCAAGTGTTCCCCTTGACCCTCATACACTGTCGCTGTCGAGTGAGGCGTGCATTATTTATCGGCTCTCTCGCTTGCATAGAGAGGCGTCCACTTAATCCTCTCTCGGCAAAATCCAGTCAGCAGCATGTCGGGTACGAAACGAGAACCACAGGGTGAAATCAAATCTGCCCCCGGTCTCTACTCATTACCGGGCTCTCTTCTTCGCGACCGTTGTCAGCGGGGACTAATTAACATGTCTGAAGTGTTCAAGAGCTTTGTCACTCAAGAGTGTTGAAAACCATGTTAATCTACACCGTGTTACTTCACCAAGACCCACTTAGAACCGCAAACTAGTGTGTCAAAGTAGATATCGAACTTCTGAAAGAGAGTGATACAAAGCCACACGGGGACGACGCTGTTAATCCTTCCCTCTTTATGATACCAGCAGCTAAAGCATCGATCCTGGTGAATCGCAGCTCCTCAAAACTCATTTGCACTTATGTGTGTGTGTGTGTTACCAAGCAGTGTATGTTGCTGTCAGAGAGGATTTGGACTCACGTTAACCACAGGAATACATTTAACCTACAGTGAATGTTTGAGTCAGGCATATGTTAAGTATTATTGTTGTACTTTGTCTTTTACACTGCTAACAGGGCACAGTGACAGTTAGGTAGTGACCACTAACATTGATCAATAGTGAGCCGCATTGACTTTCCAGTGACGTCGAATGGATCCACTGCCATACACACTGGCCATTGTGTTAAACTCTGTACAAATGTTCTCTACATTAGAGAAAATCTCCATCCGTAAATTGGCACTACCTGTCTGACACAGCTCTGAATTACAATGACGACAGTGGGATTTAGAGCCTGTTTGATTTGTGATCCTGGTATCAGGCTGAGGACTTCATCCTGTCTTTGGTATTCCGAGCTCAGAGATCAAGATGCGGCATTAATCTATAATGGGAAGGCTCAGGTGTTGGGATTTGAGTCTCTCTGGTATGGGCTGAGTTGAAAGCGAGGTGATTCTGAAAGTACATCTGTACATTCTTTCACTACCCCCCCACCCCACAAGCCAGGGACATAATAGAAAGCTGCCTGGAAGCTCCTCAAAGCCCTAGACGCACTTTGATCTGTCTTCAAGGTCACGCTCACATGGGCTCATGCGGATGCACAACCCCGAACCAATTGATCACATTCTCATACAGAATGTATTCAATGTATCTTAAAGGACGCGCAGACACATGCACATATGCACACAGAGAGGGGGATTAGTACACCTGTCTCCTCCAGTCAGTAACACCACAGGATGATATGAAATCTATATGGAAAAGTCAGGGCTGATAAAACCGGTCTTTAACAGCATGACTGCACCTGTTTTCCCAAATCCCTGTTTTACCTAATAATGCAAAGTACACAGTCTGATCCAAAACTTGGAAAATGACTCATTCCTTGTGGCGTTCCAAGCACAGGTGTCAATAAACAAGGCTGCAGTCATCATCATCATGCTGCATGTCCTACGGCTATGGATACGCTGCAATATAGAAGCTCATTGAAAGTGAGTCATCATCTGTTCAGATGCTGGTTTGAATAGCAGGAAGAGTCAGGGGGGCGGCGCGTCTTCTTCACGAGGTAGAGTCTCCACGGATGACTCGTATGTTTTACTATATTGCAATATCATTTTGACTTGTGTGTGCAGGTCACTGACCTGGTGTAGACGCCGTTCTTCCTGCAGAAAGAGTTCTTCACAGACAGCCGCCGGTTGTTGAGCTCCAAAGCTGGGAAGCGTCCCTCGTCCAGGCTCACCATGTCTCCGTGGGTCAGCGCGTTACAGTTGGAGTTGTTACCTGGACAAATGTATAGAGACACTGTGTGACCACACGCCGGACGGACAGACAGATTAGTGCCTGAGGATGAAGGGAAGAAATGGATGACATGATAAGTGTGTGAGTTAGTGAACAAATGGATAAGTCACATTGTTATAATGGTCAATGGATGAATGCATGGATGGATGGGTGGGAGGACAGACGGAGGGACAGACAGAGAGATTGATAGTGCAAAATTCTGACAGATGTACAAAATTATTTAAGGATGCCATAAATGGGTGTAAACGCTGTCTGTGGATCAAACACAGAAATGGATAGGAACAACTATTTTGCCGTCACTCGTGTTTTATGAAACAGCTTGGTCTATGCTGCTCTACAGTAGATCCATGCTTAGAGAGGCTGGTGCAGGCCATGCTACAGGTTAAAGACACTTTCAGTAATCCTAAGGGTTATGGGGCTCCGGGACCCCGCAGGGTTACTTGAGGTCAGTGGGTGGTTATGCAAACACAGTGTCAAATAGAAACCACTGGGTAGGTCCAGTAGCCTAGGCCAGATGCCTAGAGGGGCACTGAGTGAGGCTTTGAGAGTGTCTTTGTGTTGGAGTGAGAAGGAGCCCCTTGTTTTTTTTGCCACTGGTCAGAAAAATGGGCAGTGACCCGCAGGGAACCCCCCTCCCCATTCCTGCATGGCAGCTAAACAGCCACAGCAGAAGTGCTGAGCGGAGGGAAATACCCACTGAATGGACGAGTTTGCCCCCTACTCCTAAACCCCCACCCCCCTGCGTCGCTCCCTCCCTGCCTTTTTGTTTGCTTGCCACTCAAACAACAATCTGTTTCATTCTAAATCAGAATGGAACACCCCCCTCCCCCCCTCCCGATAGAGGAAGCTCATCAAGTTCAGTACCAGTCATCATATCCACTTATGAAGTGTTGTGGCCCCTTGTGCCACTGGGTAAAAAGTGAGATACACTGCTTCTGTGAGTGTTTAATATTCCTTTGAATTGGAAAATTGTGTTCCCCTTACCCGACTCAGACTTCTTGGCATACTTTTTGCTCTGTCCCCTGATAATGAGGATGAAAACCAGCAGCAGGATGAAGATGAGCCCCACCAGAGCCACCACGACCAGGAACCACCACTCCTCATAGAACGGTGCCACTTTTTGGGCTGGGTGAAAAAAGAGTTGGGATTTGGTGTTGTTGAAAATATCATGACGTTTGAATGACCTGAGGGATTTTGTTATTAATAACTGCATAAAAGCTCACCTGATATAGAAGGAGAGGGTAGACTTGGTGAGCCATAGCCATAGTCGTTCACTCCGATTACTCGGAAGTCATAACTGACCCCTTGCTTCAGGATATCCATGCTGAATGTATGTAGCGTTGCTTCCTTGGGGATGTCCTTGATGAGGATATCCCACAATCCCTCATCTGGAAGTTGGAATTTTGGATCGGAGAGGAGTATGAAATTTGCAAAACATTTTAAACAATGTCATTGTATCTGTTATATCTTGTTTGCTTGATATACAGTACGGCTCCAGTCTGGTCGGCAGCTCCCCGGGTAATTCATAATTCCCACAAATATTACACAATCCATCAATTTCACAGCGCCCGTAAAATTTACAGCAACCAAATCTACATCATAAATAGTGGGGCAGCCATATTTCAAACGAAGCAATGTCAGATGGCTTCCTGCTTGCTTTGGAAACTGTGTCAGAGACCATTTATTACACATTGCAGCTTGTAAACAGCGATGTAAGTCGGACTCTTTTAATGGCGCACGCAAACAGAAACAAGCACCGGGGATCATTAGTCATGCCGTTCGACTCTGGCAAAAGTTCGGAAAGATGATTTGATTCGAGGACAAAAACAATCTATTGACTTATAGGAGACTGCAGAGTTGTGACAGTTGGCATATGTATGAGGGGAATGTGTGTGTGTGTGTGTCTGTGTGTGTGTGGAGCTTTAAGCATCTGCATTATCCCTTGGACTTTGACCCGAAGCTATACGGCACTTTGTGATAATGATACTGCCTAATTAAAGTGGTGATCATATAAATGAGGCGCATACCTGAAGGTCTGGCCTCAATGACGTATCGCGTGATGGGAGCACGTCCTGGGTCCCCACTGGTCCAGTGGATGGTCAGGGCAGAACCGGAGCGTGTGATAAAGGGTTCCCCGGGTGGTCCCGGGGCTCCTTAAGATAATGAAGGAAATAATAATTAGGCATTTGAGTAACGCATTTTTTATTTCTTTATCCAATATCCTTTACCTTCTCCAGGACCAGTTGTGATATTGGCCTCCACCTCAGGCCCGTAGATGAAGGTCTTTGCCCGGATGCGGAAATTGTACGTGACGCCATCGGCGAGGTCTTTGAGCTTCAACCAGAGAGGACCACTCCCCTTCACATCCACCGTCACGGTCTTACTGACGCCTGGGGGGGAGGGGGAGTGAAGACAGTCGGCACAGGCCACTGAAGACTCTAGACAAACACACCACATTTAGAGCGGGTCTTACACAGGCCAGGCAACGTGGGAACACACTCAATGCAGTCAAACAGGTGCACATCCACACACACACAAGCACACACACACACACACACGCACACACACACAGTAATGGAATTAATACGAGCTGTTTAGGTCAAGGCGATGGTTCGCTCATAGCTCAGGAAAAATGCACATCACAAGACATGTTGAGTTAAATCAATCTGAACAGAAGTCAATGTCAGCTTGTATTAATCCTGGAGAGCTTGTAGTAGCCTACGCATCTTTCGTTTGTGTAAAAGCAAGCAGCCGTTTTAAGCAGAGGAAAGACGTGTAAGTATGAGGGCTTACCATCTACTGGTGTGCAGGGTTCATAGATCAGTCGGTAGCCCTCAATAATACCATTAGGGAAGGTTGGCTCCCCCCAGGAAACGTTGACGGAGGTGGTGGTCAGCTCACTGAAGTGAATGAAGCTGGGGGCACTGGGAGCTGAAACATACAGAGGTCAAAGGCAAATAAACTAGGTATGCATAAGGGAATGGATGGCTCAGTGCAGATCAGAAGATTAACCACAGCTAATGGATAACCTGGATACACCCGCGGGAGGAAACAGGAAACAGTATCAAAATAAAATAAAATAAAATAAAATAAAATAAAATAAAATAAAATAAAATAAAATAAAATAAAATAAAATAAAATAAAATAAAATAAAATAAAATAAAATGCATGTATAGCAGCAATGAGAGGCACGATACAGCAGTAATATAGAGGACAGAGAGAAGTACCCTGTTATGATATGTATATGAAGTGAGGTGTTCAAGTGTTCAGATATTTGCATGAGTCCAGTTTTTAATGCTCACCAGTTGTATTGGCTTGATTAGGTCAATAGCACAAATTTTCTACACTGTACAAAGCGCATAAAAAACACTATCTGACCCAGGCCATACTAATTCACAGTCCCAATGACAACTCTAAACCTCCAGGGTCCATTACACTTGACTGAGCTTGTGACACCGCTGTGCTCGAAACACAGTTGGCCCTCCTGTGTTTAAACTTGTCGGGCAGGAGTTGAGGCGCTTGCAAAAGACAATGTCTCTTTGTCCTCGAAGAAAGATGGGACAACTGTTGCCATAGCGTCCCTCCCTCCTCCCCCTTCAAGCTTGTCATCTGCTTCCTCCTCTCACAACACAGGAAACTGTGAACGGCTTTCTTTCCTTGTTATTTACCGGCCTGTGACGCGGTAGATACAACGTACAGAAAGGAAGGAAGGAAGGAAGGAAGGAAGGAAGGAAGGAAGGAAGGAAGGAAGGGGGAAAAGGGGGAATGGGACAGTTTTGGTCAGGTGCCGTAATTAAGGTCAGTCTCTCGAGAGGAATCTTGCTCAAACAATTCTTTTCATACCATCAACTTTTCCAGACAAACCAGGAGATTCAGCGTGTGCAAAGTGCTGATTCGGAGCTCGTGCTCAGTGTGCAGCCCTGCTAACATAGTTTGACATGCTGACAGCAGCGATTAGCATCATTCTCACATCAGAGTCCTTTCTCATGGTTTCACTCATCCACGTTGAGAAAACGCTCAGGCTTCAGCAAACCTCAGCACCAGCCGCCGCCGCAGCAGCAGCACGCAAATATGTCAAATGAGCGTGCGAGGCTCTGCGTGCTCCGATTCACCTGCTCCAGTCATGTTGTCCTGTCGCCTCATTTGTTTTTGACTCGTCTTCTTTCTCTCATCACAGGTTCATTAATTACACACAGAAATATTTGGTTTACCGATCGCAACAGTCTCGGCTGTTGCATTGCTCATTCATGGTAAATAAATGTGCTGTGCTGTTTGATTTGTTTGATTTACCGGCTTGCTGAGTGCGGCCCCTGGTTGGTGGGCTGCGGGGTCCATCCCCGGCGGCATTGAAGGGGGCAACGCTGATCATATAGGTGGTGTAACCAGTCAGGTTCTTCAGTTTCACGCCCCCTTCAGGCATGAAAAGAGTCCTTAGCCGCTCTGTCTCATTCTTACGCTGGAACTCCCAGAAGTAAACCTACATGGAAGCAGAGAGGCGTAGATAAATATTAATGTATGTCTACAGACGATGTTCAGGGACTGCAGCTACTGCTGCCTTTATGAAACCCAGTCCTATTTCAAACTCCCTCATGGGAGGAACTCAATTCCCTGTAAATGTTTTCCCCGGCAACAGCCTAAGGATTTCATTCATAGCCCCTGTGGAAAACGTTGTTAGCTAAAACAACAAAAATGTGCGTTTAATGGTGATTAACATCAAATGCATGAAGCCTCTCGTGAACCACAAAAGCATTTGAATGTTTATTATATAATGATAAAAACAGAACATAGTGTTGCTGCTTCATTGAAAAGGGAGCCTATAAAACGTTCTCCAGGGCCTAATATGGCATTTGGCAGTGTGTGTGCTGGAGACTGTTAATCCCACCTTGTAGCCCTGAATGTCTCCGTTCTGTGCATCCACAGGTGGAGGGTCCCATGTAATGTCCAGCTGGGTGGCGGTTGCAGACTGAATGGCCACATTCTGTGGCGGAGCCGTGGGCACTGTAATTATACAAACATGCCATGGCCATGTATGAAAAACATGGGGATGTGTTATGAGTAGTCTGCTTATTACATAAACAGTTTGCATTGCAGCTTAAAGGAACAGACCACCATTTTATGATTTGCAAATCGTTGACAAAACAATCTAATCTCTTTCCTATCTATCTATCTATCTATCTATCTATCTATCTATCTATCTATCTATCTATCTATCTATCTATCTATCTATCTATCTATCTATCTATCTATCTATCTATCTATCTATCTATCTATCTCATCCATCCATCCATCCATCCATCCATCCATCCATCCATCCATCCATCCATCCATCCATCCATCCAACTGACAAGGTGTGTGTGCAGCACTGACCTGCTTCTCCCACAAACACCTCATGTGGTGGGCTGGTTGGGCCCTCGCCCACAGCGTTGTACACACTCATGCGTATCTCATAGCGCTTGTGTTTACTCAGCTCTGCAGTAAAAGTGAAAAGAAGTTATGTTATGTTGACCACCATATTTAGATATATCTTTCAGAAATGTTTCTGTTGTGGGTTACAAATTGCAGTGCTTATCCAAATAAACCAAACCAAACCAAGGAGTATGCTCGATTATGCAGCCTTGTATACTTAGTGTCCAAGAATTTCTGTGGTACAGTACATCCATTGGCCTCAGTAGAAGTGTTTGTAGCAATCTAAATGTGATTACAAGCAGCCAAATGTGTTCACGTGTGGCATACTCCTGTATCATTATCCAAGGCAGCAAAGTGCGCAAGACAATTTCAACAAGTTTTTCAACTAATCAGTTCAGGGATTGAATCACTGAGTACACGTGTGTGTGTATGTGTGTGGGTTTGTGAAACAGAGACGCAACAAAACTCACTGTCCAGCTCATACTGGGTCAAAGATGAGTCACTCAGGTTCCGGATACTGTAAGGTGCTGTGATGGAGAAGAAGAAGGAGAGAGCAACGATGATGAAAAGGTAAAATGACAAGGATGTAGTGTCGAATATTTTGGTGTTGAATAAGGCATCACTGAAAACCACATGAGCTCAGTGATCGTTGCCCCTGAATGACTCTGAATGGTAAAATTATAGGCTACGCTGAACACAACTGTACAAACAAAGAGCCTCTTGAGTAAACCTAATAATAGCCTTCAGATGATAGCTACTGATCACACACTGTGAAGTGTCATGCTCAGCGGGGAGCTTTTAGATGCTGAATCGGCCTACGTGAAAGTTTTACTATGCTGACGCACACAAACAGTGCAGGTGCAATTAAACATTCCCATTCATCTGCTGTGCATTTATAATGGCCGCGCTGACAGTTGTCCTTCACGTACTATATCTGTGATAAATTACACTGCTTGTTGTGTTAGCAGTGCTCATCCCTCACCGGTGAGCTCGGCCCAGGAGGACAAGCTGCTGATGGTATGAACAGAGTAGCTGCGCAGACGGTCATACAGCAGCTCGCGGTATCGGACCCGGAAGCCCAGTAAGATTCCATTGATCTTCTCCTCAGAGGGGGGCTGCAAGGGAAAAGAGTTGAGGGGATGAGTTTGCTGCAGGAGATCCCGGTTGGACAGAACTCCAGTGATGGAGTGTGACCCAGTTTCATTGCTCGTGTTTCATACATGGCAAGGTGATAATTTCTCCTTTACAGACATTATTCTGGGATGTTTCTCCACATTATAGTCCACCCCTCCCCCCGTTTTGTCTCCGACTTACCGTCAGTGAAGCCACTCACTGTAATTGAAACACAGTCTGAAAACCAGAAGCTCCAGCGAGACAGAGGTGAGTAACAAAGACTAATCCCCCCGTGGCTGAACATGAGCGAGCAGGCCCAGCGGGCAGACAGACAGAGAGAGAGAGAGAGAGAGAGAGAGAGAGGGAGAGAGAAAGAGAGAGAAAACAAGTACCTCTCTGTCCTTATAAACTCTCCAAGTCTTCTCCATAAAAGTTAAATTGTGGCTTGGAGCAGCCTGTTTCCCTCTTTACGACCCGTTAATTCAGGTGAGAGTGTTGCAGAGGGTGTTTTTTTATTATTATTGTTATAAGGGAATACTGGGTATGTGTAAAAGTGTGGAACATCCAGTCTGTAAGTACAGGCCTACCGCATGTAAAACCACGCTCTCTCATTAGGGGCCACTCTCTCACACTTAACTGTGAGAAAACAACATAAAAAGTGCCGTCCCGTCTCACCTGCCAGCGAATCAACACTGACGTCGTCGTGTGTGGTGTGACGGAGAGAACTGTGGGAGCCTCGTCCGGCGCTGAGAAATGAAAGGGAGATAAATGAGATCAAATGACCGGAAAATTTGCACAATTCACGATGGCCACCGCCGCCCGGGTGCAGTGGCATTCATGGAGCATAAACACACACAGCAGCTATAACAGATGAGTCAGAGAGAGACAGCAGCTGGAGAAAGCATTTCTTTAGCAAAAGGCTTCTGTCAGGGTTTTTAATGCTGCCCTCTTGTCTCATGGTAACAGCAGATGGTGCGTGCATGACATCAACCACCGCCTTCGCCAGTATCGTCTGTATCCCAAAAAACAAGATAATTCCTGAGTGTTATAAATATAAATAAGCATATGTGCAAATTCTTTATATATTTAAGTTACTGCCATAATAAACCATGAGCCATGGTCGAAAGCAACAACAGGAAATCGTAAGCAAGAAATTGTCCTGCACATAACTTTCAGTAAGACCACAACAAATTACATGTGAGTAAGCCGGTGAGGTGCGGGTCTGCGATTCAGCCAAGCTAAATGTTTTCCACTTCAAGTTGCATAAGACTTCAGATTTAACTCTTCATAATAAAGCAAATATGCTAAACCATTCCTTGATGTCAAGATAACGTATGTGTTATCGTATGTGTTGCAGAGAAGGATGTGATCTCACAATGCCGCTCTTACCGTCCTGTAGTGTCGTGATGGCTTCACTCTCCTCGCTGTATTCACTGTCCCCGATGTCATTGGTGGCTTTCACTCTGAACTGGTAGGATGTAAAGGGCTTCAGCCTGTGGGGACGGAGGCACAGGACAGCACATTCATCTTGATGATAAACTACAGCAGTGGATCTTATATCCTTCTCAGCCAGAGACATCAAAAGAGGAATCTATCTGGTTGTACTCTGACAGCAACAAGCTTTTCACACTGCACTTCCTGAAGTTCAGTCCTCACACCATTAATGTCTTTGACTAGTTTACATTAGTGTTTGTGCACTAAATCAAATCAAAAATACTTAATAATACTCAATATAGGTATATTGTTACCAAATATACCACATCTGAGGGAATATAATATTTAAATGAGTGGAACTGCTATAAAGTTGAGTTAGGATTTTCCACATTATGTGAAGACAACAAATAAAAATCCATGTGTTGTTGGAAAGGGCTGTAACTAAAAGCTGGTAGCTGATATGTCATCACTACCTGGATACTACGTAGGCAGTAGCTTCGTGGCTGACGGAGGCCGAGTGGACTGTCCAGTTGTTGTCTGGAAGCTCTCTGAGCTGCACTGTGTAGTAACGCACAGGAGAGAGGCCGTCGCTGCCTGGTTCCCACGACAACAAAACCTGCCGGGCCCGAACGTCTTTCTGAAGAACCATGGGGCGGCTGGTGGGCTGGGGACGTGCTAGGAGAATGGACAAACAGACAGAGACGCAAAGAGGCGCAGACAGGGAGACGTAGAGATAATTTTTTTTAATGTAATCATCCAAAGTTTAAATTCAGCACACACGCAGTGTTTTATGGTCTTACCTCGTTTCTCCGTGGTGACCACCAGAGCTTCAGCAGACTCGCCCCAGCCCTTCCTGGTCTGTGCTGTGATGCGGAACACATAGGTGGACTCTGGCTTGAGGCTGGTCACTGTGTACTGGCGAGCACTGGGGCTCAGCACGTCCACTGTGGCTGTGTTGCTATTGGTGGAGTTGAGGTGGTACGTGATCTGGTAGGCTGGAGAGGAGTTGCAAACAGCTGATTGGAGCTGATTGGTAAATTCAATCTCAGCTGAAAGATGTATTTTAGGTATTTCAAGCATTTGGAGTCTGTGTTGTTTTTTTTCCTGCAACAATCAGCTCGGTCTCATATGAAATTATTCCTGTGTGCTGCTGCTTGAGTCTGTCATAGTTTGTCGTTTAAAATAAAATATTTGACAGGTGCATAATGAATCAAACGCTCACATGGAAATCCCTGATTAGCTAACAAGAGAATCTGGCTCCCTTCACAGCAATGCTGGAAAATAACAAGATTGCTTTTCCCTCAGCTAATATTGTTTGAAAGAAAAAAAAACATGACAAATGTATGTATGAGCGTTATCAGAAATGACACCTCTGGGCCATAAAGTAGCCCATATGTGCAGCAATGCACAGTCATGTTTTTAAATTAAAACTGAAATATATGGGACCTTGTATTTTACTAACCAAGTATAATGCCATTGGGTTGTGAGGGGGACTGCCAAATGAGCCGGACTGAGGTGGTCCGCACCTCCGGGAACAGGATGCCCACTGGAGGTCCTGGCACTGCAGGAAAACAAAATATAGAATATATAACAAAACTCTTAAGTTACTCCAGAGATTTAAAGGACCAAATATTACAACATATATCCTGCAAGTATTTGCATCATTTGCGATGGGAAAAAGATGTTGCCCTAACAAAACACATAGACCACTGACATAAAAACAAAAATCCATTCTCCATAGAGTAGAGCTTCTTGCACATACTAAAAATTAAGGTTGACATTTTTCTTTTTCCTGCTAACATAGTGATATTGTTCAGTGTTGTCTGATCCGAGACCCCTACCGTCATCCAAAGTCCTCTCCAAGATGGGTGGAGAACTGGGACGACCGTCTCCGATCCGAGTGAAAGCCTGAACCTGGATCTCATAGAGCACATATTTGCCCAGACCGGTCAGCTGAACACTGTGCGTGGCGTTCCCCTCCACTGTCCAGAACCGCACCGCACGGTCTGAGTCCTTCTCCTTGTACACCACCTGATTCAGGAAGGAGCCAGGATATGAAAAGGGGTGGGGGTGGGGGGTGAGCTTGGATATTAAGCAGGATAAATGGCCTTGTGCAATGTCACCCTGCTTCTCTGTATGCTGCCTAAAATAGCTGGCATTTGTAAGAACTAATTGGATGAGTTTTACTGCTGAGGAAATAAACAACCCACCCCAAAAATATATAAAAAATAAATAAAAAGTGCAGACAAACCTTGTAGCCAAGAATGAGACCGTTGCGGTCTGGCTCGGGTACTTCGAACCAGCGTACCAGGATGCTGCTCGAGGTCGTAGCAAAGGCAGACACGTTGGTTGGTCCACAGGAGGGGACTGGAAAACAAAAGGGGTGGAGAGGAACATTGTGACTATATGGTCCATTGTTTGCCATATATTCTGAAAAATTAATTAGCCACGCTCCCTCTGCGTAAAGGGGTTTATGGGTTTATGACAGAAAGGCAGTTAGAGGGATCAGCTATGGTTGTATCATTTGTGCATAGTCTTTGATATCCTGGTATACCCTTCAGGGCTGCTGTAAAAAAAAAAAACAAATCACAGATTTAAGAATAGGCCTTTTCTATTCCTTGGCACTCATCACTGGACATAATGCACTGATTCTTAAGAATTTGCTGGAGCGAGTGGGAAAAAAAAGGAGCACGGGAATTCCACATTCACGTCCATGTGTTCTCAATTTCCTCAGACTCTTGCACGGCTTCCATTCTTCGGTACCCGGCGTCTGGAGCGCAGGGAAAAGAGCAGTCTTAAATAGAAGTGGGCTGTGAAAAGCAGGGCATCTGAGTGGGAAACAGTCTGCTCACAGACCAATTGAACATATGGCAACTGCAAGAGTGTTTGTTTCCTCTAATGGTGACTAATGTAGTGTGGATATTTGACACAGACAGCCATGTTTGTGTTGGTGTAATCTGCAAGTAATGGCATTTTTTTGTGTTAACGATGTGGTGAAGTTGACTTGACTCACCAGACTCTCGGGTCCTGCCTCGGACCGGCTCGCTCCAGGGTCCTGTACCGATGCCATTGACAGCCTGCACCCTGACCTCATATTCAGTCCACTCCTCCAAGTCCTCGATGGTGAACTCTCTCTCCAGACGATCGGCGATGACGTGGATGAGCGGGTGGCCCTGTGAGCCCACGCGGGAATACTGAACTCTGTAGCCCACCTGCTCTGCATTCCCATTGTATTCCCACTCAGGCAAAGGCTGGAACAGAGAGAGAAAAGATAGGAAAGGGTTATTATTTTTTAAGAAACGCAATGGATGATATGCACAAAGAATTGCTATTTACCATCCATCGCAACCAAAGGCTGGTCTCGCTTGCAGTGCGTAGTGTGACGTTGGCGGGCGCCATGTCGGGAGGAGCCGGCAGGGTCTGGATCCTCCTGGAGGGCTGGCTGGGAGGGCTGGTTCCCACGATGTTCACCTGACGCATTCGGAACCTGGTGTATGGAGTTAAACATTATTCTAATGCAACTTGTAGTAAAGCATTGAATTTAAATCACAATCTGGAATCTAGCAGCTCAAAAGTTGTGTGCATCCTCGTACATCAGATTCATGTGAACTGAGCTCACAGCACAGAATATGTATATAACAGGAATATGGTGCATGGGGAGACAGCATACTGGTTAAATCTTATTATTAGAAAATGTAACCAGTGTGAGTGTAGTAATATGAAATGGCAGCTCTGCAGCGGCATTGATGAGAACTATAGCTGTTGTAGGTCTTTCGGGATTGGCTCAGTGAAATGTTAATTAGTAATATTGAGTGTGTTCACGGAAAACAAGCTGGATCCACTAAGATAAAGATCACGCACACACAGGAAATAAAACATTAAGCAAAAAAAGCTTGAATCCATAAAAAAAACAAAACAAAATAAGATCAGCTCCTGGGATGTGCTGAAATTAGCCGAGGGACTGAGGTGCCCATACACCTTATCTTTTATTTATCGCAATTTACTGTTATCCTCTGTTACCTGAAAAAAATCATCCACAGGAAAACGCGTCTTCCGAATACAGCCACGCTAATATTTTTATCATTTCAAAACTATTTCACCTCAGTAGCAGAAGTATTCACAGTCTAAGTCACCTCTCGGCAGCCATAGATAGTGGTCGACGTTATGCGTTATGTGCGGATGTAGTCAGTAGGCTACCTGTAGAGGGTGTATGGGTTGAGTCCCGGCACCTCTAGGGAACGAGCCTCGGGTTCATTGGACACCTGGTGGACCATCACCCAATCCTCATTTTCTCCGACCGCGCCCACCTGAAAGACAAACAGAGAGCATGTCAGTCATGGAGTCTTCTTCTCCAGTCTTGAAAACAGTCATGTCTCTAAAATGTAAGAGAGATGACTCCAGAAGCAATGACACATAGATAAACTTTCAGCTCGGGGTCAATTCGGCCTCACCTGGGCCTCCACCTGCCAACGGGAAATGGATGTCTTGCCGTCATATCCGGGTTTGAACAGCAGGGTGACAGAGCGTGGGCCGATGTTGGAAATCACCATGTTGGTAGGAGGACCAGGAAGCTCTGCGAAGAAGCAGGGGTAGAGCCAACGTTGGACATAGACAGGAATGACAAATAAGTGAGACTACTATTTCAGTCATATGGACTGGCTTGGGTTTGTAGGCTTCACATGGGAGACTCTATTTACCCCCCAGCGCCCCCTTGTGGGCGTACAGATACTGCAAACACATGAACTTGTCAGCTATCTCACATAAGTCCTTCCCCTTGTGCTCCCACTTTCAGCTCAGACAGCAAAAGCAGGTTAGATTTTGAAAAAATGACACATCTGTCATGAAAGTCAATTACACAATCGATTTGGGTCAGATATCCTACTGTTTACACTTGTGCTGAGAAAACAAGAGCACATAGTTTTCCTAGAAATCTTGGTTGGGAGACAAGTCCGAGAACGACAAATTCAAAGAACAGCAGGAGGACGGTTTGGTACATGTACAAATATTGTTGTTTGTTTGCGTGTGTGTTGGTACGTTTTGGCGTTTGTGTCCCTGTGTGTCTGTTTGGTTACGTATGAATTAGAAAGTGCCACCATACTAAATTATTAATTCCCCATCTTCCCCGCAATGCTTCCCTTGAGATGAACATTACAGCGACCATAACATATTCCCATTCCAAAGCCCAATATAGTTCACATAAATCCTCCCTGAAGAAATGAATGTCAAACCATGACATATTGGAGTGTGGACAGGGGCCTGATATTAAAAAGATATCATCGCTCCTGTGGGTATACTAAGCAATTTTTCCAAGACTGCTTAAACGCACATGTGTTCAGCCATAATGAAATGCAGATCGTACACATCGTGCTAAAATTACCACCTCTGAAACGGTTTGCATGACTAATTATCGGGGTGGCTTTTAGCTGCCTCGTCACATGTGCAGATGCAGCGCCATCAGCGCTTAGTGAACACATATACAGTGGGATTAATCACTGCTGCTGCTGCTGTGTAGCCTGCTTTCAGATTAACAGCCTGTCGTTTCACAGGTTTCATAAAGGTCCAGTCTGAAATTCTGTTCTGGTAATCGACGTGGGCATTGTATTTCAATTACACCAATGGGCAAATATTAAATCATTAAACACTTTAATTTGTCCTTAATGCGCTCTTGGGAGCACTTACTTTGTGGATGTGGGGTAGATATATGTATTATAGTGATTCTTTTTTATTCCTGTTGCAGCTGAGGTGACTGGGGTCTGATTTCATTGTGTCTGGCGCCAGACAACCTTGTGTGTGTTGAGCGAGTTCAGTGTGTGAAACAGTAAATATGCACAGCGTCTGGGCTTTTAACAAAATACCCCTGATAATGTCCTTTAGGACCATTTTGGACTTGAGACTTGAGAAAAAGAGACATATAACATAACAATCCAGCGAAATGCCACTGAGCATTTTGGGAAATATAGGATTTAGTGCTTTTGGAAGTTCACTCATGCTTGCAACCGAGAAGCAGGAAATCTTGTTCGTTTTGCTAAAAACTGATTAATATGATAAATTTATAAATGATTCTCTGACGTCCCACAACTTTATGAAAGTGAAATACTAAACCTCTGAGCAACAGAAAGACACTGTATCCGGGAGGTGTTGTTTTTCTCATGCAAAATCTTATCGCTGCAAACTGAAAATGAAAATTCATAACCTGGGAAAGAACAATGTCTCTGCACAGATTGTATGGGAACAGACCTGGTGGGACTCCGGAGGAGATGGTGGAGGAGGACAGCTGGCCCTGGCCCTTGGAGGTCATGCCTGCCACTTCAATGGTGTAGGTGGTGAGCGCAGTGAGCCCAGTGACCCTGTACTCTAAGGTGAGGTTTGGCAGGTAGTGGGTAACCCTGGTGTTTGTTCGGTTGTACTCCTCCCATGAAATGCGATAACCTGAAGAGACAGGTCGACAGCGACAGACAGAGAATCGGTTTCAGGAACATTCAGTCGACTATAGAGACGCTCCTCCTCCCCTCATGCTGCAGGGCGAGCTAAGAGAACTAGCAAATACTAAATAACTCCATCAAAAACTGAATATAGCAAATTAAATCAGCCTGTGATTATACCTCGCTGCACACACAACCTCCTTCCACTTCCTACACACACATACACACTCTCTCTCTCTCAAAGTTAATGCAATTTGTTCCTTGGCCAGCAGCTCTTTTCATGTGATTGCATAAGGCATTAGGCAGCATTGCTAGCCAAATCAATAATTTCACATGGCATGCCAGTGTTTGTCTCCCGGGAATGTGCAGCACATTAAAACGACATTTTGAAAAGCACACCACAATATGCTGCTAAATCCAAAACATGGTAAACACTTGAATATTAATGTCACTGTTAGGCATTTTCCTCTTTACACTATAAGTTTGTAGCAGACGAGGAGCATTAAACTGCAATAGATGCACCATTGGTTCACTTGAGAGATCATTAACGAGGTCATTTTGCATGTACATCCTTACGACTGGTTAGAGAAAATATTTATGCATTTCATTTGCCTAATTAACTTCCTTTATTTGACATATTATTGGTGACAGGCCGCACAAATTAGTCGCTATGTATGAAAAAAGAGTTTACATATGATGCAAACCCAAATTGTAAACATATAAGCTTACAAAAACAACTCATTAGAGGAAAGGTCTATCTCAGGTGCACTACCATTACCTGCAGAAGCTGGTGTAATGGTCTCCCTGAAGAGCTTTGGTAGTTAAGAAGTTGGACTTGTTATGTTTCGTGGCAGATTTACCGTGTACCGCTCAGAAAAGGACACTCTTGCACAGCTGCGATTGCATGTTTTGCTGTTTTCAGCTCACATGACCCACGTAAACAACAGCTGACAGGGTAGATGTCCTAAACTGTGGACATCACTAAATGATGGCAAGCAGCTGTAAAAAGCTAATCAGAACAAATTCCTCCTGTGTGGACATGTCTGTCCTGTTGCATTACAGGAATGTGCTGGGAATACTGTACCTGTGAGAATCCCGTTCTTCTCGCCGGGCTCACTCCAGCTGACTTTGAGTGAGGTGTCCAGGATCTCAGTGAAACTCAGGTGACCCACAGCACCGGGGGCTGGACGGGGACAAGTGAGACTAATGAGCAGAGCCAAAGGGCAAACGATCCACTTTACACAGAGTCAGAGCTTGTTGCTAATCAGCTGGCGTGCAGGACTCGCACACCAGCCCGAGACTGCGTTTCTGTCCTAAATGTGTTTACGGAAAAATCAGCCGAACGAGCTAATTGCAGAAAACTGTCTTGCGTCAAGATGAGGAAAATTAAGAGTTTTGAAAGTCGAATTTACAAAGCGTGAGGGACCCATTTCCCAATTACTGCAACCCTGACAGGATACAGAATACACTCATTCATTAACAATTCTCAAAAAATTTTTGTCCAGCATGAATAATAAATCTTGCGCAAAGGATGCACGACTGGGACACGCTTGTGTCCTCATGCCACCATGGGAGAGAAGTCGTCACATACTGTCCTCATGCGTCCTCAAGGCTTTGGGTGGGCTGCGGGGGCCGTCTCCAGGCGTAGTGAAACACAGCACGGAGGTGTAATACTCAGTGAACTTCTTCAGACCCGTCACATATCCCACATGCACGCTGTCCTGGAAGTTGGGTCGCACCGTTACCATGGCAACGTGTTCGTCTTTGCCAGGCTCCCAGGCAAGCAACTGAAGGAGACACAAATTGAATTGAAGAGTGATGAGAATTATCCAGACAGACAGAAATAAAGTTACTATTTTTTATTTTATTTTCTTGCCTGTGATGATTCTCAACACATTCATTCTCGCAAAGCTAACAGTTGTGTTTCCCTCAGGTATTTTCCGAGCCACTTGGGAAATCCCTTAATTGGCATCATAGCTCTCCGGGATATATTAAGGAAGTTGCCCTGAGGAAATTTGACTGGAAGGGAAAGGATGAACAGCTCTGCTAAGACAGTCTGGGGGAGGAGGAGCGAGTTAAGGCTCAAGAAAAGAATGGTCGCACCCTATTATGCATGGTGAACACATGCAAACGGGACCGAGTTGGACTAATTAGGTGCCAGGTAATGAGTCTCAGTGGCACGTCCGCTGGGATTGTTTCCAGTATTCAGATTAGCATGGAAGCTTGCAGGGAAGTACAGATCTGGCAAAAGAATTTCAGACTGATAGATATTTGACCGGTTGCCTCTCTCTCTCTCTCTTTTTCTCTCCATCGCTTCATGAAATGCCTTCCTTGCCTGAGTTTCGATCACCTTTCACTTCAGTTTCTTTTCCCCTTTCCTCACAGCCTCTTAATTCTCTCTTAATTCTCGGAGGAGAAGGTGGTATTTAAAATTCCGACTGGGTTTGTACAGTACAGTGACCCACCCCCCACCCGTCCATTTAGCTGAGTAAGGCCTGCCGAGCGCCATCGAGCAGACAGACAAAAAGAGAGGGCGAAAAAAACCTCAATGACATAATTAAGTCTCAATAGACCCAGTGGAAAAAAGAACTACCCTATGGATGTGGCTTTATGATTCCCTGCGGGCTACATTTGTTTCAGTGAAGTATACACACGAGACAGCGAGATGGACTCCATTCAAGGGCTTGTGACAAAATAATGAAGACATTCATCATTATGTGCACACTGCTTCACAATAAAACATATGAAAAATGGCCGCGCAGATAAAGAGAATGACCTCCGACTGACAAATGGGAGCACGGCGTCCATCGTTCAAGAAAGGCACCAAATATCTTTTGCCCCTCGGCTCTTCCTGCCTCTCGCTACACAGGATGTGCGATTCTACAAGTGCGCCTCCGACAGTTCTGTCAATGGAAGTGATGGCTGGTGGAGATGCCGATGCGGCACACGCCACTGACCTTGTAGCCCTGGTTGATGCCATTGATGAACTGAGGGTTAGGGGCTGTCCATGTGAAGCGGATGGTTGTCGAGTTGACCGACTCGGCCTGCACGTTGCCGGGGGCGATGGTCGGCACTGAGATGGACGAGGAAAGAAAGAAAAAGTTTTAAATGGGGGAAATGAAGAAGAGTATTTGGAAAGGTAGAAAAAATTAATACATATACATATATATATATATATATATATAAAATCATGTCTTTCTGTTGGTGTAAGTCTGACGGTTGTATTCAAAGATATGTAAAACTGCATCCCAGTCTGATTCACCTTGAATATTCATCACACTTTCAAGAAACACAAGAGTTCCATTTAAACACACGTAAATGTACATGTACAATACAAGTGCATACCTCCCTGCAGGGTCCACTCAGTGACCTTATGGCTGAAGATGCCCAAACCTGCCCCATTGTAGGCAGCCACCTCAATCTCATAGTTAGTCCAGATAATGAGATCTTCCAGCAGCAGGTTGGTCACATCTGGGCTGCTAATGTTTTTGATCTGGTAGTCCACAGGTAACCCAGTCAGACGGTACCTGAGATACATCGGTACAGGATGGGAATTTTAATGGATGAGCACATATTTAAGACAAACAGAAACCTGTTGTAATTTTTTTTGCACAGCCCAGACCTGCAGGTTGCATAAACTCCTGCTAGGGGGAGACAAAGTACCAGCAAAAAAAGGCAATTAAAAGCCCCTGACAGCTCTGACTGTTGTCTGAAAACCACCTGCTGTTTCATTTGGATGTAATAAATCAAAGACGAACAGAAAAGCAAACTAAATGCATGGATACATGAGTTAGAGTCAGTGTAGCATACTGCTCTCAGTTTAATGTTGTAGTCATGTAAAATATACAGTGCAGGTTTAAATAGACTAAGGTTTGTGTTGGTTGGAGATAGTGTGTGCTGTGTTTGGCTTGGTTCTTATAATATTTTCTTAAGAGAAAAAAAAACTTTTCAATGTCACAAAATTATAAATTAGATGAATAAAGATGAATAAATCAAAGAGTTCATTATACAGTTTCACTTTATAATGAAAAGCTAATAGTGGGCTATATAATAAAAATTAAAAGTAAGAAAGAGGTAGGTGTCAGGGGATCTTACCGGACAGTATAACCCCTGAGGATGCCGTTCTGGTGGCTCTCTGGTGGAGGCTGCCACTGGATCATGATGGACTGGTTGGTCCGACCGCTGGCGATGACGTTCTGAGGAGGAGCGCTCGGGGGCTCCTCGGGGAGAGAGACACTGCAACGCGCGCACACACAAATACACACACATAAGCGTGCACGCACAATGCACACAGGTGGGGATTTAGCTTGCCGTGGTTGTTCTGAATAACAAGGAGCCATCACAGATTGCTGAGCCTCAGGGAGGACAAACCTGGTCTCACCTCACACCTGAGCACCTCCCCACCCCCCCGGCTTTCAGGGTGTGAGCATGAATGGATGTTTGTGCATGTGAGCCTGTGTTTCCACGTGATTGTTCATCAAGCGATTGGTCGAAGATGCTGTCGAGGAAATGGATTCACGAACGCACTGTCCAATACCATAACAACTCTGGCGTTCTGTTCAGGTGAGTTGTAATTTTCGGACATTTCTACCATTTCTCACATGCAACTGCCAGTTAAACAATCTACTAATGGACAGCAGCTTGGAAAAACACTCTGGAGACTGTGACGCTATAGGAAGAGATGACCTTGTTGTGTGTCTTTCACTCACCGCTCTGTCTCCTTGCTGAACTGCCCCTTCCCCACATCATTAACAGCACACAGGCGGAACTGATAGGAGCGTGCCGGAATCAAACCATTGACCGTCACTGCTGTGGACTCAGGCTCAATGTTGGCCAGCAGGATGGCCCAGGGGGCATCTAGAACAGAGACAATCGAAGATCACACCTTCGTTGTGAGAAAACAAATTGTTCATTGAATCTAATCACCTTAATATCCCTTAAATTTTTTACAGTTTGTA
The DNA here is from genome assembly GCA_016785345.1 of Trinectes maculatus. NCBI lineage: Eukaryota > Metazoa > Chordata > Actinopteri > Pleuronectiformes > Achiridae > Trinectes > Trinectes maculatus. The sequence continues at coordinate 1,008,358 of JAFBJQ010000405.1, read as the reverse complement.
AGAAAGGATTCAAATATTTTCCAGAATTTCACCAGGAATTTCAGAAAAGTAATTTCTCTCTTCTAAGTCAATAGTTTCATCATGGCAGGTCACATAATTTAAAAAAAAACATGAAGAAAGAATAGTAAGAACACAATGTGCATAGCATCTACTCAAGCTGAACACACCTGTTCCATGCAGAGCTGTCAAAGGTCACACTGGTGCAGCTTATGTTTAAAACATCAAGTTAAAAGCAGTAATGGACATTATTCATTCGTCTATTTTTGAAACTATTATTTTCCTCGCTGCATATTAAACCGCATTAGATCACAACAACGTTTTGTTTGTTTTTTTCATTCACTGCTGCTGCTTTGATCCAACGAGCTGAGTTCACCTAAACCGTAGTGAAGTCATGTCTGGATCTAAAGGAGTGTGAAAGTAGAGGAGGATGCGATGGGCCGATGCACGCCGTGACTTACTGTTCTCAGAAACCTCCAGGATGTAGCGTATGACGGGGCTGTTGCCGTCAAAAGGTTTGGCCCAGGCCAGGTCAATGGCTCTCTTCTCAGATGTGCTCAGCAGAGCTGAGGGGTTCTCCGGGGCGTGGGGTAGCTGCCTGCAGGGAACAGCACGACAACTTTGATAAATAAAAGAACCCTCTCCCATAACAGCAAATCCTCCACACAGAGCGTCATGTTCTCCTCCTAGTGCCTCATCTTGGATGAATCTGAGGGTTTCATAAAAGAGAGATCAGGTGGATAGGTGATGAAATGCGTTGAGACAAGATGGCTCCTTGTCAGGACGGACGCACGGGGCAAACAAAGCGAGATGGATGTCACCGGATGGAGGGGGGGGGTTTGAAAGGCATGAGGAGACAGATCGGAAAGAAACGCACAAGGACGTGAATGAATGAGGCCAAAGCAAGGGATCGTTAATTCATCCGGCCATAAATTCAGATAAGCACGGACAGATTGATAGATAAACCTCGTAGCAATGAGCGAACACAGACAGTAAGTCAGTCGCGCGGCAGCCAGCCAGCCAGCAAGACGGCCGACAGGGAAAGACAAAAGCGATCAGTCACTCAGTCCGTCAGTTTGTCAAACACAAAGTTAGTCTCACTCATATTAAATGTACCCTTGCTGCAGTGACTCACTGTGTGCCGGAGCACAACGGTACCAAAACTTTGGAGAGGAGAAAAGATTTGAGATGACAAAAACAACGCTGTCATACAAAGTGTTTGTATGGCAACAAGTGTTTGTGTCTGTGTTTGCTTGTAATATCACAAAGTGAGGATGGAGGCGGGGTCCCCTGGGCCTGCGGAAGTGTTCCGGGTGAGAAGGAGGACAGGGAAGGTGAGGAAGCACAGGCGTCATTTAAGTGGAAATGAGTCAGAGGCGTCGATAAGAAATAACAGGTTGGCGGTGAAAGGCTGGTGTCGCGTCTGTGTCAGGCTCCTGCGACTGAGTGTGCGTTTCAGTGCATGTTGCGGCTTGTGTCTTTGCACCGGGGGATATTGGAAAAATAGGAGTGTTGTGCGAAAATGGAAAAAGAAGGCAAAAGAAATCCAGGCAAGTGGTGAAGGCAGTGCGGGGGGTTACCTGACACGCAGGTGCGCGCTCCTGGAGTCGTTGCCGCCAACGGAGGTGACTCTGCACGTGTATGTGCCGATGTCACCTGACCAGGTCTGGGAGATGTGGAGGGTACCGTCTGCATCCAGGCGCATGCGAGGGATGGACTGGACATTGACGAGTGTGCCGTCTTTATCCCAGACATGCCTGGAACACAAAGTCATCAGTTCATTTTCATCATGATTTTTCTTCGTTTCCCCCTCATACTGCTCATTATCCAAATAATCATTGTCACAGCCATTACCACGGTCATTTGGATCAACACAACAAGTTGCCTGAGTGCATGCAAAGTCGTGTAAATAAATCAAAGCACTATGAACAGACAAGGAGCTGCTCTCGGCTACATGAATTGATGATTTACACGTTGCCCTGCAGCTTGAACCTTTAACCGTTTAACTGATATGTATCCCTGTGAATTTTCAGGTCACTGAATGCAAATATAATCTTCGTATGCCACTCAGTTTTAATCTATCCTCACTGTAAAATCATACTGCATTTATGTAGTCGACATTTTCAGTACCATGCACCTATGTATTGCTGCATGCAAAGTGGGACAATGCCAACAACATTAAGAATAACGTGTTGATTCTGTGCGTCTCAGCACATATGAACCCAACTGACATTCGGCTGTGACCAAATTTGACCAAAATAACCAGAACCTTTAATTCCAGGAGCTTTTGACCAGTGGTTGCAGGTTATTCCTCTATGTTCTAAAGCAGGGGTCTTCAACGTTTTCCAGGCCAAGGACCCCCAAACTGACGGAGAGATGGAGCAGGGACCCCCTACTCATGTATAAAATTGTGTTTTATATTAAACTGGTCCTATAGTGCAAAACTTTCGCGACCCCCCTGCAGTACCTCTGCGGACCCCCTGTTGAAGACCTCTGTTCTAAAGACCTGAAAGCATGAGGCAAACTAAGCGGCTCCTGTGCGACAGCTCCTTCAAGCTGTTCCAGCCGAGTCCAACATGTGGTGGGCAGTGATATCGGCGCATAAAGTGATAAGCATGCAAACATCTGTGCAGCTGTCCATCAACAGTGAACTTGGATGAGATTCAAATCGGGCTATGCAAATGAAATGCAGGGAGAGAGATGAAAAAAACAAACAACTTAATTAAGATATATTCACTGGCAATGTCAATATGCCTGTATGTGACATGCATATATGAGAAATGTTTCAGTCCCTCCATCGTTTATTCACCAGCTCTGACCTGAAGAGGCCTCATCATTAGCCTCTTCAGGCTAACCGAACAGGTTAGGTTAACTATTTTTGACAGCAGAGAAACAAATAAACTGGAGTGTTGCGCCGTCCTTTGTTCCAGCGTGGTCATTAATGAGGTATTTCATCTCTCTCTCCTCTGTGTCTCTTCAAACTCGCCACCAGCGCCACCCCTGCATGCATATCATAGCGGCCGGCGGCTGCACATCAAACGGCGGATTCACACTCATCAGAACTTCACAGCTCAAACGTGGCTTCTGATGTAGCCTTCTCTTTTGAGTAGAAAGGGACAGAATGGTCTATTGATCGCTACTGATGTCAGCCGCGAGTCTGCAGTTCAGTAACTTGGTGGTGACGGTTGTGTGTCGCTCGGGCATGGAGGGAAGCTGGAGGCTGGCTGCTGATGTAGAAACTGCTCGGTTGGTCACAAGCTGTTGTTGAGCAGTGTTTCTAATATTTCCCTACATGCATTTATGTGCTTGTGTGCATTCTACTACTTTCCTGAGGGGGAACCAGAGCAGCAGCGTAGAATAACGTTTTTTTCAAAGTTATTCTATAATTTTTAGACAAATACTCAGAAGTGGTAAATGAGTAATTTAAAAACAAAGTTATAACAAACACGATATCAGCAATTAGCTAATGATGAGGCCTCTTCATTGAAGCTTCAGGTGCCAATTGTAGTCTTGATTTGCCTGCATGGCCAGAAACCCACATCTATTAACAAATACCACTGAGACCGCAGGGTATAGTATGCTTCCTGCACTCTGAAGCTTGGCCTTTTTATTCTTTATCTGCGGGCACTACCTTTAAAAAAACAGGACTAGCAATATTGTAGGTTTTTGTTATGATCATAAAAACAAAACCATGAATAGATCAAACCAAACAACAAATACATCCAATGATAAGTGTTGTCTGTTTGCATTGTCATTGTTGTCCAAGACACATCATTTACACACACTGGGTGGTTAGTTAGTTTTATATCCACAATCCTGCTGCCAAAAATAGTCAATTTATTTACACTCACTTGAATAACACTTCGTAAAATTGCAGCACACAGCTGTTTTAATTATGAATTATTTTCTGGTCCTGTCATTTGTTGATGATCCTCAATCTCTACATAGACAACATCTACTTTAATTTCATCTTTTCACTCTTGTGTCTAGTGATTTGGTGTTTTATGGTGAAGCCCTTATAATTTTCACAATATGTTGTGGGTAATAAAACAGGTAAAACAGTGGATGTGATGGCACGTAAATATAATTGGTCGGGTGTTTGCGAAAGTATCCCTACCTGACAGTTACGCTGGGGTCGTGTGTGACTCCGCATGTCATAATGGCTTTAGTTCCTTTGATAACGCTCTGTTCCTGTGGGGGGGTGGTAATCCGGGTGCGAGCTGCAGAGACAGGAAGACGACAGTGAGCGTGAGAGATGAGGGGGGTGAGCGAGGAGAAAACCGCCTCCTAAAATGTTCCTCTGGAGAAGAAAACAAAAAATTTTAGAAAACTCATTTCAGTTGAAATGATTTTGTCTCCTCTGTATTTTGTTCCTTGATGGCATCTTGCGGAGAAACACGCCAACAATGAGTCTGTGGCTGCACAGAGGAGCGACTCTGTATCCAAAGGAATTGAGTGCAGCTTTATCATTATACAGCACAACAACAAACCTCTCAATAAAACTCCAACACGGTTTGTGAACACATGTGGATACATTTGCAACACATAACATCAAGTGCGTGCGTTGTTTAAAAAAAAAAAAGATTCCCAAAGGCCTCATCCATTAAAACCAGGCACTCTCACCCCAGACCACAAGGTCGGCGGACGCCTCATCAATGCCTCGGGAGTTGCTTGCCATGCAAGTGTAGGTCCCGGCATCAGAGATGTGTGAGGGGGAGATGAGCAGGCTGCCTGACTCCAGCAAGGTGAACCTGGGCAGCTGGACAGAACCGCTGGCTAACACGCGCTCACCTTAAAAAGAAACAGATGAGAGAGGAGATACGTTAAAAAGAGAAAAGAGGAGACAGGGTGGAGGATAAAAAAAACATTCTGGGATGTTAAAAAAAGGTGGAAGGTGGATTCGAACACAAATACAAGGACACCGTTTCCTTGATCTTCTATTGGGATGCAAACATGAAAAGTGCAGAGTAAATCCTGGTGGAGGAATTCAATCAGGCTTTATTGGTTAAGCCACGGCAAACTACAGCCCGACGTGTAATAGATAACACACAGCATAATCCCTAGGTGGGTGTGTGTGTGAGTGTGTGTGTGGTGTGTGCGTGTGCGAAACAGAGACCTTTCTGCCAGGTGATAGCCGGTCTCGGAGCTCCAGAGGTCTCACAGTGCAGGATGACTGACATGCCGTCAATCACTGTGCTGTCTGAGGGTCCGGCTGTGATATTCGGGGCAATGCCTGAGGGTAGACACACACACACACACACACACAGAAAGAAAGAAGCTCAGCACAGTAATGAGAGAAGGTTATAGAGATGAGAAAATAACCGTCTCTGGCAAAAACCCCAGTTTAAAACACATTCCTTGTGAGCAGCAGCCTGCTGCGCCCCAGTGTTTTGTCAACGCTTTGTCCCACTAATTCTTCACGGACTGACACGGCTTTCACCTCGGTGCCAATAACTGTCTGCTACTACTCTATTTTCTGTTTGTGCTGCCACAGAGGATACAGGGAGAGGAGCAACGGAAAACGAGAGAGAGAGAGAGAGAGAGAGAGAGAGAGAGAAGCATTGACGGAAAAAAGGCAATATGTAGATAAGTGAAATCCCTAAGTGTGATATGCTATAAATCAAAGCTGTTATAGGATGACAGAGAACTGTATCAGTCCCTGGAGGAGAGGGGAAGGAGGGGTTGTCAGAGGAGTAGTGCTGATCTCAGGACAGAGAGAAGTGGGGACATGAATGTTTTCAGGAAAAGGGATGTGATAAGATTAGATGTGGAGAGGACAGGGGGACAGAGAGAGAGAGAGGGGTGGAGACGGAAGAGGAGAGAGTGAGATAACGCAGGGCGGGGTGAAGCGAAGGCTGCAGAACCTGAGACAAAGCAGACAAAATTAGATGTCATCATCTCGTCAAGCAGACGCACAGCAACGGCGATTAGAACATTTCCACTGAAATGCACATTGAAAACACACGTTCAAGATCACAACGGAGGAAGTCAGGCAACAAATGTGGTCTTTTCACACTGATGTAGTCTTAGGTTGGCTGGCTGATATAGTTCAAACTTAACATAGGGGAATTATTTCGTTTAATGACTTTGACCTTTCACCTTTAACCAAAATCTAATCAGTTTATTTTTGAGACCCCCACCCCAAAAAAAATCTCTCCCGGTGTTCTTGACAGATTACATTGGATTTACAGCTGCTCCTGGAGCAGAGACATAAAAACTAAAAGAAGGATGTGATTAACTTTTGCTCACAATTGTGTCAGATACGTTCATTAATTTACTGCTGCTTGACTGATTAGCTCTGTAAGCCAGTATTGCCAATGGCCTGCAACCAATCATGTTATTATAATAGTGCTGTCAAAAATATATTTATATACAAAATATACAAATGGACTTTTATGATGATCTATTATTGTTGATTGCCATGCGACATGGGTGCAAGTCAAGCTTTGTTTTATATTTGATGGGAAGTGAAAAATTAATTATCGCTCGCTCCCTTCTCTCTGATTTCAGCTGCGCTGAGCTCCTCCACCACTTACTGGTCACAGCCAGGTATGTGTTGGTCTGAACTTCTCCTGCTGGGTTTCGGGCAAAGCACTGGAACATCCCTGTGTCATCAGGCAGGAGGCCGTTGACCTGCAGGCTGCCTCCGACCAGGACCCTGTATCTGGGCGTCTTCACCGGGTCGATGGGCAAAGCGTCCTTGTACCACACAATGTCTGGCTGGGGAACTCCTGCAGAGGCAGAAGTTTACTCACGGTAAGTCATTACTTTTTTCACAACACAAAAAATAACACAAATTCAGAATTGTTTCAATAACACGTCTTCCGACAGGGACCGTTCATTCAAGTCCAGCGCTCACCCCGTGCCTGACAGGGAATGTCCACCACCTTCTCCATCTCGGCTGTAATGTGCTTCTCCGGCTCCTTGACAAACTGCGGTGGCTCTGCGGGATGACGTGAAAAGAAAAGACAGAGGGATGAACGGGATAAACACGCAGGTGTAATCACCATGGGCATAACACGCCAGGCCATAAACGAGTGCAATGCAAAGAAGGTGAGTGGTTAAGAAGGCTGGGAGGAAAGAGTTAGCTGTAGCCAAAAAAAAAGCTCACCTCACTTTCTACTTTTCATCACATCGCAACCTTGAAAACATCAGTGTGTTTCAGTGAAATGGAATGAAAGTGACTCAGGCAATGCTATTAAACAGATTGTCGAGGCCAACCATGAGTTTTCTCCCTTTTAAATCATTTACACTCTCCCTTTCACTGCCTCACCAGTGCACGGATGTTCTGTACCTGTGCCGGATTCACAAAGTGAAGACGAGTGATGTGTATCGATTTCACGTCAGCTCTTTAGTTTGAACGGTTTTACATTTGCTCCCACACTCGATGTGTTTGATGCACATAGCCGATGTACGTGGCTTTACATTTCGGGCTGCCATACTGATATGACTGCATCATATTTTCTGCCTAACTCCTAAAGAAAACTATGCAGACAAAATGCAAGGAATGAAAACAAACATGAAGGAATGGTGCTCCAAAGATAAAATAAAATAACAGAAGACATACCAAAGAAAAAGCAACCACACAAACATAAACAAGACAAATCGCTGAAAATTCTTAGTAAAAATTATTATTATCTATCAAAATCGAGATGCATGAAAGGAATGATGAAACTATGTTTTTAGTTAATTGTTGCAATTGTCCCATTAAGAACCAATGTGACATTGGAGCACGAATTAAATACATGTAATGTATCATAAAGTTTAATATCTATAGAATTTGTCCTGCATAGTGAATATTATTATTACATTATTTTTTTAAATAATGAATGCAATTGTAAACATATCTCTATATTTACATCTGATTCCTACCTTGTACTTGCAGATAAGCCCCAGCGCTGACTGAAGGCACACTGCTGCTGCGGAGAATGGCCTCACACACGTAGTGGCCGGAATCACTCACCACCGGACTGAGGATGGTCAGCCGCCGGTTGAAATCGCTCAAACCGCTGGTCACCAGCACACCGTTCTTACGCCAGGAGATGCTCAGCTTGATAAGAGGTCTGCACAGAGAAACGCAGAGGGTGTCAGACGTGCTCTAATCTCCCCCGTGCCCGTGAAGGTGTGTCTTTGTATGCTCCACGATAAAACAATTCTGATTCTGCAACGCTGGGCCAAATTCGATTTCTCTCCCGATGTGAAACGTATCCTTCAATTTGTTTCATCTGCTGGAGGATCAGGTGTGGAAATCAGAAACATATCTGTCTGCGTGCTGAGATGACGTTTCCACTTCACAAACTGACAATTTCAGGAATCAAGGGATGTGCTTTTTCCCTGCATATTACAAGATAAGCAGAAGATGAAAAACGTTTGTAAACAGAAAGTTTCAATATTAAATGAATTACATCGGAATCATTTGCAATGATTGCAAATTATACGCTCAAGGAATGTATTATTGAAACGGAAATGGGTAAGCTGGATATTTAGGACATCACGAGCATACGAATTAGAAACAAACCAATGCATTTAAGTAAGATAGTAACATACAGTAATAACTTCTAACTTCTGACAGATTTGGAACATAGCTAGAGCCACTGGGCCAGAGGGTCTTCTCACAACAAGCAAAATCATCTCACCAGTGGCCTGATCCCTGCAGATTTGTGATTCCTAACACACAACGATGGACAATCTGCAAAACGCTGCGGTCTTCCGCTGAGAGATCCAGCCATGTGTAGCTACGACTCACCTCCTTTGCAGCCCCAATGAATTTTGACAAGCAATAGGGGGCATTCATCAAACACCGGCACACTGGGGCAGAAAAAAGTAAGACACCTCAGTCTTCTTCTCTGGATGACAGCAGCACTGAACAGGGCTTCAGTGGCACTCCCTTGTGGATGAGTGCAGCGACGCCACCGATTTGTCGTTGTCCTTGTACTTGTACTTCTTGCCTGCGTGCAGCCTGCTTTGAGAAGAGTCTGTGCCCTTTCGGCACAGTGACTAACTCTGCAGAGAAGCTTCCCTACATACACTCGCTGATGCCTCTTGGGATATGAAGAAGAAGACCAACGCTTGTTTAAGAGCTAACAGTTGTTGTGTGCTCCTCGCTTCGAGTGCGATTGACGTCACTCAGTGTGCAAAACCCTCTGTGTTTATCTCCACTTACCGTGGTTGTGACAGAGAGCACAGCCTGCTGACATTTGTTGAACTCTGACTTAACCCTATAAAAAAAAACTTTTCTGGATAATCCAAAATGATTTGAGTGAACCGACCCTTTAACAAACCCCTCATGAAGTTTACCTGGCGTTGGCCACGCACTCCATTGTGACCTCTGAGGTGCCTGTGACCACACTTGTGTTCCTGGGCGGGATAATGATGGTTGGCGCGATGGGGTCCGCTGGACCGCCCACATCTAGACAAAGAGACACACACACAGACACACATAGGTACAACAACAACAACAACAACAACAACAACAACAACAACAATAATAATAATACGTCTACTGGAGAAACCAAGAATGGACACTGCCTGGCCATCACAAGGTTGTAAGGACATATGTGTACACACACACACACACACACACACACACACACACGCGGTTTTTCATATGTGTAAAAAAAGACAACTTTGTGTCTGTGTGCAACTGTTTGTGTGTTTGTGTTCTCAGCATTTCTGAGTCTGATGTCAGCCTATGTCAGTGAGAATACTGTCTATGTCTGTGTGTGTGTGTGTGCGCGCGAGGCTCGTGCGCTGCTTGAGACGTGTCATGTCTGTGATAAACTCACACTGATCCGTCAATCCCATCATGCCCTAGGAGTGTGCTTATGGCTGCACATGTCAGATGTAGCTACAGGGGCTGTCAAGGCTCAATCTTACCCATCTGCTGTCATTAGATCCTATGCACAGCAGCCATAAAACACACACACACACACACACTTACAAACAGTAAGGCCAAGGTTTGACTGCTAGCATTGAGGATAAAACTGACAAACAAATAAAACGGCCAAACAAACTGTAAGTGCCTGACAGAGCCGGCATGTAGTCAGTCTCTTGTCCCGTGCTTGGATGCAAGGAACTACATAGATAACCTGAGCATCATAGATCCTGACTCCAGTTCCATAGATAGCTAGATGGATGGATGGATGGATGGATGGATGGATGGATGGATGGATGGATGGATGGATGGATGGATGGATGGATGGATAGATAGATAGATAGATAGATAGATAGATAGATAGATAGATAGATAGATAGATAGATAGATAGATAGATAGATAGATAGATAGACTTTTGAAATGTCATCGTGAGTGTGGAAACTGTCTACACTCATCCTTGTCCTTCGCTCTTGCCAAGTCTAAGGCAAGTCGTGTCGGAGCCATGAGCTCATGGGTAATACATTGTCAGAGGCGTCACTGCAGGAACAGCTGCTGTGGCCGATACTGACAGGTACACGTGTGCATAACAGTAAAAAGCAGGCACTCACTCAAACACACACAACCCTCAGCTCCCCCAGCAGCCTGAACAGCAAAATGCACCTGTGCAAGTGTGTGTTTTAATGTCTGAGCATGGGGACCACGTGTGGAATGTTCATGTAAATGCATGGCATGATTCCACGAGACCTACTGAGTTGAGACCTCCCACTGGGCTCTCTAACCTGAATCAGTGTGTGTGCGCGTGTATGCGTGTGTGTGTGTGTTCTAGGACTAGTATAATCAACTCTGCCACTCTTTTCCATATGTGCCACAGGCTATTTCTGCTCCCTTGTGTTGTCAACTGTAATATCTTACCCTCACCCTTCTTATTCACTTCCATACTGAACTCCAGTCTACCATGTCATAAGATGCTGTCTGTCAGGTTTCCTTGTATATTTCACTCTGCTGGGCCGAAGCCAGCTGAATTGGGTTTGATTTGTGTATCTTGTTTTTTTTTTCCTTTCCTTTTTTATCAGAGCCACGGCTCCTGGTGAATACTAAGATCTACTTGGCAGGAGTACAGTCTGTCTGCGCCCCGTCTCTGCAGCTTCTCCTTCCTCTGTGTTTACGTCTGCAGCAATGTGTGAATATGGCTGCGGATGCAACTCGGTGCAATGACAGTAAATCGGATCATAAGGGCTGAGCTTCACAGAATTCCCACAGTGGTAGCACAGGTATGCAAGTCTTAACGTAACACTATAAAATTTATATTTTACTTCACTTAAAGCTTTAAATTGTACATTATTTGCATAATATTCCATACATCAAAAAAGCTTACCTGAATGCATTAAGTACATTTTCATAATAACACATCAATTTAATTTGCAGAAATGTACTTGGAAATGAATATTTTTGCCAAGCAATGCTGATACCTTTACTTTTGGCAATGTAAATTATCACCCATTACTGCTGCATAATAATGTATAATAATGTAGGGATTTTAAAACCTACAGCTGCTTGAGGTAGAGGTGGTTTTAATATGATGTACGTGCTGTGAATGTTCTGTGTGACATATTTATTTACTCACTCTCCACTGACAAGGTGATGGGCTGGCTGGTCTTGTTCTCTCCGTTCTTATCATTCACTGCTTGGACATAGTAGCGTCCGGCATCTGGGGCCACTGTAGACAGGATAACCAGTGTGTTGTCCAGAGTGATGGCACTGCAGAGGGAACAACCACAAGACACAGTGAGATGGTTCAAAACAGATTTCAAGACCGTTTGAGTCGAGAAAAGTTGATGATCAGAAGTCAGGGATGGCGATTTGTATCCCAGGTCTTGAACAGTTTTAAAATGTAAACCTTCAGAAGTAACATTCGATTACCTAATTAGCGTTAAGTCTGCTTTTGCGTCACACTTGATCTAACGGCTAAAAAGGGCAATAAACATTTAATTACACTGTTCAAGCAGCATTAGGTACATCGATTTACATCGTGTAAACAATTTGTTGAGTGAGCAAGGCAGAAATATTGACAGTCTCCATGGTTCATACTTGTCCTGATTCTCTGCGCTGAAACATGATCACCTGGGCTTTTAATTGGCCAACTGTACCCCTCTGATCCTGTGGCTGGTGCTTTGTCAACCAACCATCACAGGCATAAAAAAATAATAACATCATCCACACTGGCTACTCAGAATAAGCCTGGATAAGTAAACGCTGATCAATTTTTTAGTAGGTTTCCTATAGGGACTAATACATTGTGTGTTGTTGTCTCTATCAAGTCGTCCCTTGGAATTTCCTCCATCTCCGTAGCAACCGGTGAGGTGGGAGAAACCCTGTTACAGGCCCCTGACAATGTTTCAAATCAATATTGTGTTATTATCTGTGCCTGCTCTACAATCTGGATGTAGATAGTGCGTTCCAACTGGACGCTTCACTCCACATAAATCTCCTCTGGTCTTCTCCCTCAATCTACTGTTAAACCCAACACCACCTTTTCATCTGCTCCCATCTATTTCACCTTTAGCATTAGAACCTGACTGACATGCAGTTTACGAGAGGGTTCATCCTTTAACCGCAGTGTGCATATCTATCTGCCATAGATTCACATATAATATAACTGTGTTTTCATCAAAGTGATAACGTGCATGTGTCTGACATTCGCAGTGCAGCTGATGAAGAGGCTCTTTTCAGAAAGCCGAGGAAGCAGAGTCTTATGGAAAAAGAGTCCTGTCGATATAAATGGCGGGGGGGCTGCCACCTACCCCTCAGTAAGCTGTGACATTTCTGTTTGATTTTCTCTTTGACATTTTCTCTGAAGCTCCCAAAACTATTGACAGCACTAAATCTGTAATAACAGCATTTTTAGTAATCAATAACACACAAACCAAAAAAACATCTATGGATGCACTGCAGCTGCACTAGACAACCACGACCCTGTGTCCCTGTTCTAATGGCTGACGACCTGTTCTTTCTCCCCTATCTTCTCCACCTCTCCATCCCCTCCTTCCTCCAGCCTGACCTTCAGCTCATCAGTGTGGGCGGCTGAAGTACCTGCTTGTGCTTTATCAAGGGAGCGAGAGTGCTGATGAGAAAGTGAGGAAAAGGCTTTTGAGTCTGGAAATTGTGCCCACCAGCATAAAAAAATATATATATACAGGCATGTGCAGACGTAACAGGAAAAACATTCTCAGCTCTAATTGTCGCCGTGGAGACGTGCGGGGAAATAATTCAGCACAGCACAGACTGATATGCTGTGTACACTGCGCACAGCTACCTGCATTTACAGTGTGACTTATGAGACCCTGCTCCACCGTGATTGATTTTCAAATATCTGAACGCAGCCCCAGTCGCCCGGCTCATTTGGGATTCCCCGTGGATGCTGAGACTGAAAGCGGTCCTCCTAAAGGGGCTGGCAGGCCTCGCCGGCTGCTGCTTATGATCTGCGGTAAATATTTAATGCCGGCTCACTGGAACAGTGACATCCGGGACGCACAGCTATGAATTATAGATCCCTTTAGGGACGTTGGCATGACGGAAGTGTCCAAAGTGGTGAATGAATCCCCGGGTGACGTCCCAAGACCTTTCCTAAACGCGGGACACAGTCCAAGGCTCAAGTTCTTTACCTGTCGGTTAAGAAACTCTGGAGAATGAATATACAGTCTAGTGGTGTTAAATTATATATTATATTATATTATATTATGTACGACTTTTTTTGATAATTAGGCAACTATTAGAACACTATCATCCACAGTGACTCCCAATTTCATCATTGTCGAGAGCACTCCCCCCTCCCAGCTTGTAATCAGGGTTGCCACAGTTAGGGTCACAAACGTGGGAGGGTTCCACAAATCACTGACCACACGATGGAGGAAGAAATTAAAAGTAAACTTTTCACTTTAGCTCCCCGTAGTAATTTCTTGTTTTACCATGTTTTTTTAAAATTCTTATTTCCTCCTTCTCCATCTGAACATATTTGGTCAATCAGCTCAGCGGTGTCTCAGTGGCATAGTGAGCAGCTGTGCGACAATCAGATGTGCGGACATGCCTCTGTCTGGCTTTTATGTTTGTTCCTGTGTTGTTGTTGTTGTTGTTGTTTTTACCACTTCTCCTTTTTATTCCAACCCAATTTCCTTTCTCCATTATTATTCCCCATAAAGAGTTGTAGTCCACAAGAGAGCCTGGCAGGCCGGACAGCTGCTCTGAACGTCCCGGCCAACTGTGCAGCTTTATTTGTAACCCCCAACTCAGCTCGCAGCCAGAATCAGTACCAGTCTCTTATGGAATTACTTTCTTGTGGATCCAGTCATTTGTGTTTAGAAATGGGGGTTTCAATGACTGCCAGCCCCCAAATGATTCCAAATCACTTTAGGCAATAATGATGAGGATGATTTATGTTTGATTAAAAGAGAAATAAAACATTTAAATGTTTCATTTGCCACTAAATTGTTCATTTATCTAACTTTTGTGATAATAAGTCTAGAAATAATAAATTATATAACTGAGAAATTTTGAGCCTTGCCAGTATATAAACACACAAACACATATACACACACACACATGGGAGTGTTTTGGCATCTGTAGTGGCTGTCCCACTCTGCTGGGCCGTGAGGGGCCTAACCTTGCTCCAAAGCCTCAGACCTCCATTACATGCAGACAAATGGCCTTGGACGACTGATGGTGTCCCTCAGGAGAGAGGGAGAGAGGGGTCCATGGGATCAAGCGGTGCACGTGGCTTGGTAAAGGTATGAGTCAAACCACAGCCAGTAGAGTGATGATGGTGAAAGAAGGCAGGAGTGTGAAGGAAGAGTGGGAGCAAGCAGCAGGCTGCATGCCCCACTGCTCAATAGACCAGTGATGAAAAAGCCACAGCTCCTGGGGATGGCGAGACGGAGGAGTGAGAGAGATGAGAAGAGCGGAGGGAGGGAGTGTTGCTCATGAAAACAGCCACTTGTTTTCTCACCGGGGGCATGGAACAGAGATTTGTGGCTCAATGTTCGTTTTCTGCTTCCCTGCTGCTCTCGGTAAGTTAAGTTTTCAGAAAAGCAACCGCCGTTCAAAGAAACGTCCCAAATACAACTTGAAACTTTCACATCGAAATCCAAGCCTCAATTTGAGGTTTACAACATTAATACAAATTCCTGGAACTATCCATCAGTAAATTAGCTCGTACAATGAATTCATTAAAAAAAAAAACTTGTATTGATTGGCAATCAATTACCTTTTATTTGGTCCATCAAGCAGAATGATCAAACGTGAACAGCTGCTTGTTAATGAACAGACCCGACAGCTCATCTCTCTCTCAAAAACAACAAATACCTGGCAAGAGAAGCCTCTTACAATGACAATAAATCAATGAATCCATCTTTCTTTCTCCCATTAAGGGCAATTAGACGCAGCGTTACATAATACATAATAATACATGTACATTCGGTGTTGTCAGAGCTGCGACACCCCTTCCTTTTGACCTGCACATAGTTGGGTTCATGACTAATGGTGGGCAGGTGGATGTAGGAAAATGCAGAGGAAGAGCTTGGCCATTCACTGACTCTTGTGACTAATGGGGAATCCATAGCAGACTGACAGAAACTGCGCATCACAGGCAGGGGCCATTAATTGATCAGTAGCTACAGCAGATTACTCGAGGCAATTACAATGGGTGTGTCAGGGACATCCTCCCACGGACACCTGCAGGTCAGACCGCTCTGTGTTCTGTCTTAACCGATACCTCTACAAGGTTGTTTTCCTGCGTCCAGCAGATAAATCCATGCCCGGGTGTCAATGTAAAGCTCCCAGAGAGAGAAAACCAGGCAGTGGGTGGTAAGTGGTGGTCAAGCGGTGAAATAGTGAGAGGATGTGCCTACAATTCCTGGCAAATGTGTTTACTGCAGCGCCTCTGATTATACACCACATTAAGTCTCCGAAATAACACAACAAATCACGCCGGCTGAACGGAGAGGATCCTGCCAACAGCATTCCCATTCAATAAGGCGAGAATAATGACCATCAGCGGTAAAAGTCCTTTTTCTGCTCGTAGCCTGCTCGACATCACAACTCAACAAAGACACAAGGATTCAGGTTGAGCGGTCTGTAGCTGGACCAGTGCTTTGTTGAGGCCCGAGTCACGACTTCTTGAACCGAGGCCATCAGAGGGAAACGTGACAATAAGTGAATCCACAGGTTTATGGGAGAAAAATAGCACAAGAGTCTCACTCCAAGATGAACAGCTGCAGAGGCCACGTGGCAAAGTAAGAGCAGGCTGCCTTGCCAAGGCAGCAGGGAAGCAAAAAGATTTCATATCTGACTTTAACCATATTCCAGATCTGTAGCAAATATTCCAGATCTGTAAAATATCTGTAGCAAATTTAATGGCAATTCCTTCAATAGTTTTAAATATATGTAACTCAAAATCATGGTGCTGCAGAGTCATGGAATCACTAAATTCAGCTGGAACATCCCGTGTGGGCCATGAATACTGAACTTTTAACAGCCGTTAACAAATACTTCATACTGAACCAAAGTGGGAGCCAACTCTTTATTAATATTAATATTTGTAATTTACCCAGTTAGAATTTCTGCATGTATGTTGTGTCAAAAAGGCAAAGCTGCGTGATCACGTAGGAAACACCTGAACACAACATGAAGAGTCACGTTGGGGGCTGAACAAGGCGATTCGTTATGGCTGACGTCGGAATGGAAACAATGACGACCCGGTCAATGGGGAGAAAAGAATGGAGCAAACTTTCAGAGAGGAAAGAGACAAATGGCAAAGGAATAACAACTCTCGTGAGGATGATGATGTTTAGCTTAAAGTTATAAACTGAAAATGCCAATATTTTATTTTTGATTATAGATAGCATCAGAATTTACTTTGTTGTTAATTTTTCCAGTGGTGCACCAGATTTGGTAAAATTGTTCAGAGAATTTCATTGTTTAAAATGATGAGTTCAATACAAGAATATGTTTTTTATATGTTTAAATAATTTCTATCCTAATGTGTTTTATTAGTTTTATTATTAGTTTCATTATTTAAAGGGTTTCCACCTACTGTTCCTACAACAACAGTAAGTTACTGTCCTTAACAAACTGACCTAAGCAGTTTTTAGCGTAGTATAGTCAAAAACTGAAACTGCAGTGGGGGAAGTACATACAAAATGCTGTTGTTCTTGTTTTCCATAAAATGTAAAAAGAGATGGAAAACTGAATTTGAGCATAGTTCAATCAACCAGGGACAAAAATGTTTTTATTGGCAAGCGTCGAGGCACAGAAATGGGAGATTAAAGAACCAAGTCGCACCTGTTTGCAGGGGATCAAGAACCTGGATACGGCAAGGCTGAATATCCCGGTTTCTGATGCGCCACGTGATTTCTGTGCATAACCAAAACCAAGTCAAATCCCTTATCTATTTGCAGGATTTGCATCGACTATATGGCTCTGATATGTGGTTTAATATGTGCTATGTGTGTAAATTCCATCAAAACATAATCCCAGTGTATTGGTAATGTTTACAACTAAAATTACACCTGTTGTGTCTTTTGAGGTATCTCATTGTGCGAAGATTAGATGGGATGTATCTGCTGAATCAAAGCAATCAACCAGTGACATGCCAGGTGTGAATTCATAGCTTCTGACACCTTTCTACTGCAAAGAATAATCAGAGAAGAGCAACACAAGACAAAAACATCCCCTCGATGCTATGTGATGAAAGCAGCTCCAGCAATTCACATCACAGGTCCCATTTAGACCTGGTATTAACTCCCGCCCTGAGAGATGTGATCACAAGTAGACAGCTGTACAGATGTAACCACTGGGAGGGTGTTTGTGTGAAGCGAAAGGTAAAGAGAGAAAATAACTGCAATGCAACAGAAGTACAACATTCAGCAGAGGAAGTGTGAATATTATTTGCTGTTAAATTTGTGGAATGCGATCACCACAGCTATTTTTGATCCGGCTGCCCAACCACCCACCCGCCCCTGCACATCACCCCCTCTGTTGCCAAGGTGTGATTAAGTAGCACCCAGAGAAGCAGCAAGACGAACCCCCTGGAGAGCCAGCAAATTAAAGTTTTGACACCTGAGGCGGCATTGCAGGAACAGAGGACAATGAGTGGAGACAGAGAAAAGAGAAGTAGAAAGCAAAGTGGGAAAGTACGGTAAACAGAGATCATTTAAATGACAGAGAAAATGAACCAATCCATTTTTTTCTTATGTCCATTTTTTTCCATCACTGTAATTTTAATGTAGCCAATGCTTTAATACTGATTAGCAGTTTTAAGTTGCTGTTACAAATTTACTGAAATCTCAAAATGTTCCTGAGATTGTCCAGTGCAGCATGTAAAAATGTAATGTGTGCAGAGGTCGCACTGGGACATTTCAGGAAAATTGATTTCCCCACATTTAAATGTTCAGATTGTCCTTAACAATCTCCTGCTCTCTCATAAGAGAACATTAATCTTTACTGTGACTATAACCACAATGCATAGAAGCCTAGGTGAGGATGTTTAGAGAAACTAAACAACTGGAACTGACTCTGGAGAGCATAAGTCCTTGGGAAGAGCATCAAGGGAACATTTGCAATAACAGCTCTTTGACACTCCCCCACTAGAGTCAATGCTAGTGGCACCAATCAAATTCAATTAAATGATTTTCAATTAAAATGAAGAAGTTGGTTGTTATCAACAGTGCTCATTGACACACAGTGACCTTGGTCATGATGGTGGAATTAGCATTGTCAGAGCTGGAGGATTGCAAGGAAGGGAAAAAAGTACACACAGGGGTTCGCCTACAATGATGACAAAAAAAGAAAGGCAGAGGAAATAAATGAGACAATAGGAGGGAGGGCAAACTGAGAGTAATATGAAACCAGTTAAAAATTGAAATAGGTAAAGAAAAACTTGAAAATATGACTTTGACGTTTTTGTCCATTTTTGGACGACATTGGACGACATACCGGTACTATACTATAATGTTTCAAGGCTATCAGCACCATGGCATCTCTGATTAGACTGTTGATGGCTGAGCTTCACTGTGTTCAATTAAACAATAAATTGGAATAAAATTTCTATTTACACGCTTCCATTTTAAGTAAACAGAGCAGGAAAGGACAACAGCAATCCTTTTTAAGGATGTCAGTAGCTCCATGGCTCAGTAACCCTTTCGAGCACTGGTGTTGTTGT
The DNA here is from genome assembly GCA_016785345.1 of Trinectes maculatus. Lineage (NCBI taxonomy): Eukaryota > Metazoa > Chordata > Actinopteri > Pleuronectiformes > Achiridae > Trinectes > Trinectes maculatus. The sequence goes on along the minus strand of JAFBJQ010000405.1, from coordinate 989,275 downwards.
ACAAACACATCAGCCGCTGGCTAGCGAATACTGACCCTCAGAAAGCACAGAGATGACAGAGCTGGAGAATGACATTCAGGAAAATCATTCCAGACAGCTGGGAGTTAAACTGGGGAAAAGGAAGCCAGGAGTTAAACTGTTGCTCAGGACATTTGTGCCCATGTGGTATACACCCTAACAATCAGGTCTCCAACCGTCTCCAATTTTGAGACCAAAATGAAGAGAGACACAGAAGAGAAAAAACAAGAACGTGACAGGTACGCAGATAAGTTGAGATAAAAGTGTTGGGATGAGGTTTTCTGTTAGGAATGAGGAGCAAAGGCCAGGATCCTATTCCACACAATGCCACAATTGCTTTGGTCTTGGCCCTTGATCTGCAGACAGAATTCAAACTCCCCCTCGCCACAAAATGTAGCCAGATGAATGATGGCCGACAGGTAGGAAGAAACACTCAAATGAAAGTGGTCAGAATCTCCATGAGCAGCCAACAAGAGGGGTGGGCAGAATCAAACACAAACGGAAAGCAAAGCACAACAAAACAACAAAGACTCAGAGGCAAAAGGTATGTGTAAAAATGGACTTACATGCGACTGCTGGGTGGAATCTTGCGTCCATCTCGGAACCAGGTGACTTGTGGTTGGGGGAAGCTGCGGATGCGCGGAGCAGTGATAACAGCACCTTCTCCCTGAGAGACAGACTGGGTGCGTTCACCTTCCTCAAAACTGCCCATAACTGAAGGGAAACAAACAAACAGTGCACATATGAACAGAAAACTAGAGCAAAGCACTAAAAAATACAAACTTATATAATCACAGGCAAAACTTCCTTTTCTTTTCGGTGTCTGACTTTTGGTGCCCACTGAGCTTTTGCCATCTGCTTTCCACTCTCCAATTTTACACAGAGCTGCTTTGATGGACAGTGCCGAATCGTTGCCATGGTTTCCACAGTACATCAAGAATGGCTAGAAGGCTCCACGATGTAATGACTCACAGAGGGACACAGACAGGACACTAAATTGACTCATATTCATATTCGGCACTCTCTAGTGTGGATGCATTGAGGGCAATCAGTCTTGAACACACTCTAAATGTGTGCATTGCTCATGACATACTGTAGTAGATGACTGGTGCTGCTGCTATTGTATCATCTCCTCACACATTTCATTTGTTGCAGAGGGTTTTATTCTCATTATCTCTGAAAAGCTGACAAAAATACATTGCTACTCTCCCGACACTATGCTCTGCCTATTTGTAAGTTAGGACTTGTTGCTACAATTCACATAAATCCGACCTGAACTTAAAATGGTGCTTTCTATCTCAGCTGCACAGTTCTCTGATTCAATCATATTGATGCTGACTGTGAACCTGTTCAGGACAGCAGTAACAATCTGGTCTCTCTCTCTCTCTCTCGCTCTCTCTCTAACGGCGCTGGAAAGAGAAAGCGCAGATTGGCTTTGAAGATGCGGCAGAGCGAAATTGAGTATTTTCCATTTTCGCTTCATTGGAAAACAATAAAGAAAACGGCTGAAATCATTTCAACCTTACATCAAACACTCAATTAGGTTCCAACACGCTTTAGAAATCACAAATTTGAAATATGTCGAGATCAAGGTATGGCGCTTTGAACTGGGTAGGGAGCAGAGTGGTTCTGCATCGATGGCAATCTTCTCCCTCCCACTTTCAAAGAGAATAAAAAAGGTAATCTGGCTTTATGATGCAGCTGTGGTTCTCAGTTTACATAAAAAATCTGGGAAGTGTGCAAATCCCCTGACTTTGATCTGTAGTTTCGGCGATGCGATGTCTTCCTCCCCTTCCCTAATCCAGTCCAATGCCTCTGCATGTTTCCCTTTCTCTAAGATGTGTCTCGGCAATCCTAATTGTGACGCCTCAATGGCATGGCTTCTGAAAGCGATCTCCCCATCCCTCGGTTCTTATCTTCTCCTCCCTTTGGCTCCCCTGTCTACCTCATTTGTTTCTTCTGCAGGTGTCCTTAATTCTCCTTTTTGCACTGCCTCAGTATCCGTACCCCTTCGTGAGTAACTGATGAGGGGGGTGAAAAGAGGTATGGAAATGGGAAGAGGTGGGAATACAGAAAAACAGAATAACAGCGGGGTGGAAGCCAAGAAATAAACAGAAAGCAGTGGTGGCCAGACAACAGACCAAGTAAAGAGAGAGGGAGGGAAAAGCAACAGCAAAAAGAAACTGTGATGAAAGCTTATGAGGAGTCAGACTGCTCAGGAGGAGAGAGAGCATCAACGGGAGGATGGAGTTTCGCTTTCGGTATGTTTGTCCAATACTAAAGAAGTGGACCAGGGGGACTGTTCAGTCCTCCCTGTCTCCCTCCCATCACTTTGTCTCTCACGCCTGGTTAGCTGCATTGTTCATTCAGGTATGGCGATGTGTCACATCTGCTCAGATGTCATTGGAACAAGGGGTAGCCAATGAACCTGGCATACCCAGGGAAAGTGGTTTAATGGGTGTAGGGTGGTTGTGCCTATGAGGGGGTGGGGGTGGATTCGATGTGACAACACTCCAGACACCTCTGCGGCTAATCTGTAATAGCTCGTTAACAAGACGAGGGAGCCGAGCAGCCTAACACCAGCACTGGAAATTCTCAAAAACGCGCCGCATCTGAGCTCAGTTCTTGCCAAGCAACGACAGATGTTGTTGACAAAGGTGTGTGGACGAAACAGGCAACTGTCCTATTGAAATGAAGCAAAGTTAAAAACAACCATGGCAACAATATCTGTTTAATGAGAATGCTGAGTGGAACAGCTGTCCGTGTTGATAACAGCCCGAATGAGATACAGGTAGATCTTTCACCCTGCCGGCATCTGTCCCTCCTTGTCAGTCCTTAATACAAAGGCAGCCAGACAGAGTGTCGGCATACTGTGTACTCTGCAAGCTGCTTCTTTCTTTCTTTCTTTATAACCAATCCATTTATTTGTCTGTTTGGTCCATTCATCCATGTTTCACCCGCATCCTTTGCGGATACTTACAGGCCACTTGTACTTCTGTGCGCCTCTGTAGAAGGGCCCCCACCCGGTTCCTGACGATGCAGCGGTAGAAGCCAGCATGGGAGCGATCCAGTGAGGGGATTAGGTACCTTTAATAAGCACACGCACATAAGACACAGATGAGAATTAGCTTTAATCACAATAAACTTGTATACTAATTAAGACAAAAGTTATAATTAACAGAGTGCTTGCAAATGTGTAAGCACAAGCGTGTTGAAAAGACACAAACACACTTTGACATCTAAGCAACCGCATACACAATAACTTAAGACCGTCTAATATTGGAGCAAGGGCACAGAGGACATCGGAGCTTAGCTGTTGTTTATTCCAGTGATAATGATGCTCAGGAGGCTCACCCAGCGACCACAGAGAAGCTCTCCCTCGACGCACACACTTACGTAGACAGGAACTCACAACAAACACATTGAAATGACCTCTATGCAAATATACACAAATACACACAGGCATCAGTTGACACTCTCCCCTGTGACCTTGATTTAAGCATCCAGCTGTGGCAGCAGTACTGCCTCCCTGCCATTAGGAGGCAGCATAATAAATACTTTATGCAGCAGCTTTGTGTCAGGTCAGGGGCTACAAACACTCGCTTGATTTATGCAGTATCTTCAGCCACATCTGGTGATACAGCTGATGCCAAGAGAATAAGTGTCAAGTGTGAATGGTAAACATGTTAGCTCCCATTTAGTACGCTAATGCTCCAAGAATGCTATAAATAGAAACTGTCTCACAAGTTGCTACAGATAAATTGTAAATCACAGTGAAAATACCACTTATTTAATACACGTTCGTACACAACACAAACATTCAAATGTACTTAAAAACTGCATGTTTAATAATATAATGAATTATAATAAACTTAATGTTGTCTTACAATGAATAAACACATAATAATAGACAATAACAATAACACTTTAATACTTACACTACATAAATGAATTTTACTTTTGTGACAGAAATGTGAATGTAATGTAAAAGTAATCAGTAGGCCGGTTCTACGCCTTTCAGGAGGCACACTCAAAAAATGTTTGCCTTAACCTTCCAGCTGGGCAACTCACTCATACACAAAGACACACAAAAGACACAGAGGTCTCGCGCAGAGACGGCAGGCTGCTGCAGCAGTGTGACTCAGCCAGGAGCATGATGATTCTGTGTGCTGATTCAAAATGACACACTGTGCCGACTGGTTCCTTTCAACCATATGGCCCCTGGTGTAGGTGTACAACTTGTACATTCCACTGACAGAAAGCATCACTTCAGACTGAACAACCAATCTTGAAGAAGACACCATGACATCAATACAACATGACATCAATACTGCACCAAAGTGGATTTGGTATGTTTCGTAATATACACGTTACTCATTTCAAAATTTAAACATGCAGCCTGTTCACAACTCGAGACACCAGCAGGGGGCGGAATTTTGATTTCAGAGGTGGATGGGGGGGGCATGTACGTGTGTGTGGGTGGGGGCTGCTTGAACAGTGCCCTGATATCTACTCTACACCTCAAAGCAATATGAAGTTCAAAATTTACTTACACTTTTTAGAAGTCTCTTACGTCGAGTTTTCTTTTTTGTATACCCTGGCTGCGCCTAATTACCAAACACGCACACACGCACGTGCACGCACGCACACGTGCACACCGATTCAAACGTGAGTGTAAATGAAAATTCTGATATTACAATCCGTCTAGCTGACGTCACACAGGCAGAACAGACGCCCAACATGTTAACAACAACTTACAGTGGCAGATTAACACGGTCGGCTAACTAGCAAACCGACAGGTGCTGTTTACAACCTGATGGAGTGACAGTGGGGACGGCCAATCACACAAGAGGCGGCAGAGCCAATCGGGGAGCTTGTGGGCGGTCTCAACGAAGGGAAACAGGCTTCAGCTTGAGCAGCCGTTTCTTGTTTGGTCCTAGTGCCTGACTGTCTTGTGTTTACAGTCGAGTAACATTGTTTTGGACGGTAAAAACTGCGTCTGTGGGTGCAGCCATCTATTTATGTGGTTGTACAGACAGACTCTAACGGCAATTACATCTTCTCGTCATGATAAATACTTTTTGTCGCAGGTGAAAACAGCTGCCAGCAGGAATGTGTTCACCATCCTTGACGTCACTTTGTTGCCTGATATCTATAATGAAGGCAGGTTCTTCTTTAATAGTTTGACAAGGAGAAGAGACATTTTGAAAAATGAAATGAGACTTTCGAAGCGACTGTGCAAAAAACACATAGGCTATTTTGCTGATTGATGCGTAATATAATAGCACAATACATACCCAATAAAACCAATTAGTCAAGATATGTTGTTTGCCTATGTGACTTGTACGGTTAGTCTTGAAATAGCGATTCAGCACATTCAGTTTAATATAAAAGAAAATCAATTCACAATCTGAGATTGGTGCGTGGGACTAAAAATGGAGGCGTAAACAGACTAATACTTAGAGCACGATAGCAACCTCGCTGCATCCAGGGGGGGAAAAAAACAATGGAAACATGGTTACAAGTCTGAGTGACACTGACACAGCTGTTCGCAGATTGTTAATTTAAATTATTTATTGCTTATTTTGAAAAGCTGATAATAGGCAGCATGGTGATGCAGTGATTAGTATGCGTGCTTCAGTGTGAGAAAGTTCCCAACTAGGCGTTGTTCTGTGTGGAGCCTGTATGTTCTCGCTGTGTCTGTGTGGTGATTCTCCAGAATCTTATTTTAGATCCACTGCAGCCTATAAATTGACCAAACCTGTGAATATGAGTGTGACTTGTTGATTGCCTCCCTCTCTCTCTGTGTTGCACTGTGTTTGGCTGGATGACCTGGCCAAGGTTTTCCCTGACTCTCATCCAATGTCAGCTGGGATTAGCTCCAACTCCCCGAGCAACCCGCTGAGCATCAGTGGTAGATAATAGCTGGATGATGAGCGCTACTCGAAGCGTTCATACCAGCATACAATGATATTGACAGGGCAGATACGTCGTAAAAGATACGTAAAAGTGAAAGCGTGATTAAGGTAGATCATTATCCACCGTACCTGAATAATCCTGGCAGTGTAAAAGTTTTACCCGTACTAATACAACGTCCTGATAGTTGCCCCTTCACTTTGGGAGCCGCTGCTGACAAATTGAAAATCATGCTGCAATAGCAAATGGCTGGGTGTGTTGAGAGGCTGTTAATATCTATAACCAAAAAAGAAAAAAAGAAAAAAAATGAAGCAGTATCAAACCTCATTAGCAGCAGCGTCAGTCGGACCCAAAGGACTTAATGAGTTTTAGCCCAAAGTCTGTTAAGGCTTAATCAACTAATCAGGAGGCTCTATTAATGATGTGTGACTCCTTTCATATGTTCCATCAACTAAATTAATACAATTACGTATATGTGTTATGCAGAGATGGAAAGGAGATGAGGTGAATAAATGATCGCGCGCGTGTGTGTGTGTGGGTGGGTGGTGAGAGAATGGATGAAAGTCAGAATCAGACCTTAAGAGAGAAGTAGCTACCGGGTGGTGTCGCTGCCCCAAGTTTAACCCAGCCAAGGCCTGTGACTTTAGACTCTATCCTCCCTCTCACTCTGTTTCTTATATAATGAATACAATTAACCTTTGCGACGCTGCACGTTGGCAGCAGGTTGGGGGAGTCAGCGGGGGCTCGCTGTGTCGGACAGAGATTGATTGATGCTCCTGTGGTCAGCGCACTCCGTCAGATCCCCTTTAATTAGCCCCACTCAGGAGAAATGATTAGATGGAGGAGTGGCATGGAGATGGATAGAGGGATGTGAGGAAGAGGGTATGAAGTGGGGTGGAAAGGGATGGAGGAAAGAGAGGATGGAAGGAAAAACAAAGAAGGGAGGAAATGATGAAAGATCATTGGAGAAAGAACAGTCCTTGATTGAACATGGCTGAATTGCACTTTATAGTAAGTGTTTCTATAATAACATCAGACATGTGCCCAAGGTAATCTCCGATAACAGTTAGCTTCAACTGCACGTTATACAAGGTAAATCATGATGCACGACAAAGCATCATAGATGTGAGCTGGTATTGACATCTTTCATCTTTTGCATTTACTATAATTTCAGGATTTCTTCCTGTCATTTGGTTTCACGTTATTTCTCCACTGAAAAAGACAAACATATCATCTATAAAGCCCGATCTAAAAGTGCACCTGGTGTAGTAGATCACAGACTGCAATGATCATTTTAAGGCTCATAACAGAAGCCGACATGTGCGTGTCACGGCCCGCTTGTAACTAATGTTTTTTTTGTTTTCAATGCTATTGTTTCGCGTCTCTCTGAAAAGGCCATCGACCTCTAATTGGAGTTTCATGTCACTTTACCTGATGTTAATGAGGACAACCATTGTGGTGCACTTCAGCACCACAAATGCAAAAACAAATAATGTTGGTGAATAACTGTTTTTGTCAACCTAGTGACTCTTCTTTATTTCACCAACAATGGGGGATTGATGTGTGTAATAATTAATACAACAGGATGATGTGCGCATCACAACTTAGCATATCCATCACAGAAAGCAGAGGTCAAGTGAAGTGGCGCAGTGTGATGAACACATTGACAAAAAATCGAACACACATGTTTCCAGTTCTTCACTCAGCCATCAGTGGCGTCTCCAAGACCAGCTCCTCCTCATCCGTGCAAAATCAATAACGTACTATATAATTTGACAAGGCATCATTTGAAAGTGTATTGAACCTCATCCCGCGATGTCTTCTAAACTCAAGGATCAGAGTGTTCATTCTGATCTTCTCTATTCTTAATACCCACCACACACAGCACATGACAGGTAATGGGGACTTCTGGCTTAAGCTACTGGAAATCAATAGGGGGTAATTCATCTCCAGGTCAAGAGGGACAGCCCCCACATATCTTTTCTGAGGAGAGAACAGATGGATATCCGTCTGATGCAGACAATGTTGATGAACGGCGGCCAACTGTATTTCCACAACTGACTCGTCTGTTTTATTATTACACTCTTTATCTCTGTTAAAGCCAAGAGTTGCACAGACTCTGCTACAGAGACTTTGACGCAATTAAACCAATTAAATTAAATATGTAAAATGCAGGATTTGTTGGTCACAACCAACAACCACACAAAAGCCCGTTCCACAACACAACACCCACCGACTTAAGAACACACATTATCTTCCTTGTTGTCGACTCCCTCTCATCCATCTTATGAACATGAACATGTCTCGTCCCGCAGTAGGATGGGCCATGAGGAACATATGCATGACGGGGAAGTGCACTGCTATCATCCGCTACACAGCTAATCAGCTAGTTTAGATGCTGCTGTTGTCCTGACTCCTCGACAACATGCTGACAATAAAGGAACACATAAAAACACTTTGCCTCATCCTTCATGTCACTTTTACTTATAGTATTTAATAGAAGTATATACTAATTTAATAGTATTTTAAAGTAATCAAGACTGTTTTTGCACTAACCACAAACGATATTCAAAATAATTGTACAGCTATTCTGTACAGCTATTGTCACATATTGTCTCAAAACACATATTGTCACTGTGTGAGAAAAAAAAAGAAAGACAACGTTTGTGAAGGGAATCGTTATTCATAATGACCCTTTTTGTTATTTTCTCATTTGTTCACATAAAATTTGATTGGGCAACATTTCCCTGACTGCTGCAAATTAGCTGCATAAATAAGTAATTTGTGAGATAAAAGTGCAGGTATTGCATTTGCTGTGACACAAAAAAAGAGTGAGAGCAAGCGGCAGCAGCAAAAACAGGTTGCGGTTCAAGACCAGGTCTGGTGTGTTGGTGGGTTGTGTAATAACATAAAGCCCTGATCAGCCAAATTTGGGTGTGAATGATTTAATCTTTGAAATCTTTTTTTTTGGTGCGATCATTTTTATCTCTACATTCTAAATGATTTATTGCTCATCTATCTGATGCCTCCGAATGTGTTCAGTGTTTATCACATCAGTTCTGTGGAACAGGTGGTGATCAGGTATAATGCTCTTTCAATTTCTTCTTGGATTATTGTCTGTGTATAGCTTGTTGGAGCCTCACCAGTACATTTCTATCATATCAAATTTAAACTGCAGACATTAAGCAAGATCATATCATTATGTGTTTACATAGTCACCAGTGTTAGGAAACATAACTCTGCATAATGCGTCTTCAGAAATGGGACATCACCATGTATCTGTGGTGTCAGGGAAATGTTTTTTTACAGAGAGCAGCTGAAGACTGAAAACGACACTAACAGCTACACGGCTGTTAATGCAGTCGCACGACCTTGTGCTTTAACTGTTTTTCATAACGATGCATGCGGACCATCCATTAGGAAAGCAGTTGTAAATGGTGACAGTACAGTTACACTAATACTCCTTTAGGATATTCGAGTGCATAGAGCGCATACACACACACACACACACACACACACACACGCTCTATACACACTACATGTATTACAATTTTTTCTTTCTCGTTCTATCCGGCGAATTACGTGACTCACTTACTCCATCATAAAAAACAAGAACTGAATGATGGGGAGGGGGTAGAGAGGAGGTTAAAAAGTCTCCATTGTAACTGCGGGATGTGGAGGAGCATGCCAGGGTTACTGATAGGAATCCATTACATCCTTACAATTAAAACTGACATGGTGACAACGTGAACAAGGACAACTAAATCAAATCAAATACTACATTTAAATAAACATAATTAATTTCCTGTGTTTACAGATTTGATTTCCCAGCTGTAGTCTAATCAGTTTCTTACTAGAATTAATTGTGATACTTTAATAAAGAGTGTATTGCCACAAGGTTTATTCAAGGGCATTGCCATTTTATCCAGTAAAGTAGCTCTGTAGTGGTTTTATTTTCTATTTTACTTATTTTTTATTTCATACTTTTATTGGCAGCCTCATTGCAGGGCCTTGAAGTGGAGGAAGCGAATGCAGTATGGATTAATTAGAGAAGGGATGTCTCTAACTGGCTCTACGCAATAACAGATTTAAATTTAACTTCATGGTGAAATAATAGAGAGTGGAAGTAACAGAAGCCACAGTACAAACAATGCATGATTCAGTGAGGTTTGCTTAAGGGCGCCAAATTGAAGAAAAATAATCTACAGAGAGGATTAAAAATGGAGAATTAGGACAAAGGAGAGGTACCGCTTTATTCCTCATCTCATTTACTTTACGTAAATGGTATTGTTTGTAAGATAAGTTGGCTTTTATTCCTGCTGAGATTATGTAGAAGAGTTGGAGCCTATAACCAAACAAACAAACAAAAAAAACACAAACATAAACAAAGAACAGAAAAAAAATTGTCCTTTTTAAGTTAGGTTTACAATACTTTTTAAAAAAATATTTTCACATTATCCAAATAACCACTGGCATGTTAGCATGGGTGCACTGAGAGATATCATTTTTGCATTTCTGTCTTTGTGAGGACCCTCATTAGAATAATACATTCAGTAACCCAAAACCACTTAACAAATCCTAACCCTGATCCAAACCGAAACCTAATTCTAACCCTAAAACCCTTCAAACTTCCCTTTCCAAACTGTTCCCACGCCATAATAGTTCTACTGGTCCTCACAAAGACAGAAATACACACGCACACGCAATCATCTACTGCTGCTTTGCCCCTTTCTTCCTTCATTGCCATCTCGTTAGCAGGCTGGGCTCGTCATCGCTTCCCTCCAGACATGGAGTAATATTGTACTGAACTTGTGTTAATTTGTTCAGAGCCACCATGAAATTATATCTGTTTAAAAAAACATATGGATGCGCAGTAGCCGTTACACGTAGATGAAACTGAGGCAGACATGATGAACAGAGGGGAAAAGAATATTGTGAATAGAGTCGGAAAGATGGAGTCGGGGTTTTCCAGGAAGTACAGGTCTGCAGCTTAATTTATATCGATATAGACAGTATCTGTCTACTACATGTTCTTCTGCACAATACACATGCATTACAGCTGGCCTCTTATCAAATACATTACATTTTGCACGGACCACTATACGTACATACAGGTACATGGATGTATGTGTGTGTGTGTATATATATGTATAGCTGTCATGTGATGCTGAGGATATTACTATGGCCAATGGTTCTAAAAGTCCTCCTTGTATTGGATATAATCCTCAGTCCTAATTAAGTGGGCTTTTCATTTCGAGGTAAATTGTTTAAATCATGATTGGCGAACAGAAGAAGCAATGGGGGGATGGACAGATGGTGTTAATGCACCTGTGTGAGGCTGTGAGGGACTGAATCTGTATGGAGGTGATGTTGCTGTCAATGTTGAGCATCTTCCTCCATAGCAGATCACTCACTCACTCACTCACTCACTCACTCACTCACTCACTCACTCACTCACTCAGAGAGAGAGAGAGGTGTGTGTGTGTGTGGGGGGGTAGTAATTCCTGCGTGCACATACCAGCATGCAGTATTGATCTGTTGCCAGAGGACACAAGGTCAAGTCGCGTGGTGTCAATATTTAAAACAGAGCCCAGCTCTGGGGACCTCGACTATAACCTCATTAATATGAGGATCTGGTCTGCGCAAATTCTTCTCTGGCACCGAGAACGGCTGACTCGAGGAATGAGGAGGACTGCATAACCACAAACACAACACAACACAACACACACAAACACACACTTTGAAGAGGAAACTGCTTTTGTACCCACTTTGTTAGTGTTTTGGATTAGTTGTGTATGTGTGTGCGTGTGGGTGGGTGTGCGTTATGCAGTTACAATAAAAGCTGGCTGTTGCATGCCAGGGGTATCTTTGTTACCTTTGTTTTCTAGCTTCCTCCAAGGAAATAAATTCTTAATGATGCTTGTACACATTATACATTCACACACTCATATAGGGAATCCTATGTAGCTCAGTGCCTGACTACTTGTTTAATCACCCATTCTATCACTCATGCCATAATAAAGTCAAAGGGGCCCCGAGGCAATAACGGACAGTTTTATTTTCAAGCACAGTCTGTTCTGATCAATTGTTCCAGCATCCGCGTGTCACTGCTGCCCTTCCTACCCGCTCTTCCCTCTCTGATCTTATCTGTCTGGGGAGATTGTCAGAAGAAAGACCCTCGCTCCTGCAACAAGCCCGATACTGCTTCACCCTCGCTTGTTCTCCCGCGCACCCTCCTCCTCACACATGAACACAAACGGTTCAGCTAAGATCAGCAAAGTGTGCGTCGTGGACTTTCTCTCAATCCTCCAGAGCTTCATTTACACGGCCGTCTGCACACACACAAACACACACACAAACACGTGTGCGACGCAGCATCACTGCTCCGTGAGATAACAGCGCTTGCCACTTGATTAGGATCTCCCAGTTACCATTAAAGACGCTTTATCTCCTGCCCTGACCCTGATTCACGCCTTTTGCCTGCTCGCTGCTTCTCCAGAGAGAGTGATGGAGGTCACAGAGACTCAAGGGGACAGAAAGAAGGCAGACGGGAAAACCGGATGAGGCCATCTTTTTATGCACTCGGCTATTCTGCAATTAAACAGCATGTGTTTGCTCAACAGAGACCAGAAGCAACAACTGCAGAGGGGGCAAAGGTGGAAAAAACCACCATGCAAGAACTAGTGTCAACTTCTGATCCTGAGCAAAAAGAAAATGACCTTTGACCTTTTGACATTTGTTAGGCATTATTATGTTCCCCTTTCTCCTTCATCAAAATCGAATCAGGTTTGGTTTTCTGTATTTAGAGGAAAACACACCGCCTTCGTCAGAGTTTGCATTCACCTGTACTCCAGTGAGAAGCGAGTCAGCTCGGTGCTGTTGTGGATCCATTTGAACTCCAGTGGCCAGCTCCCCTCAGCCATGCAGGTCAGCACCAGCCTGTTGCGTTCCAGATGCAGCTGACTGCGCACCGGCTCCGTCTTGAAGTAAGGAGGCACGTCATCTGTGGGGAAGAGACGACAGAGTCGGCAGGTGAAGCTTTTTCACGAGGCGAAGCGAGGGAACGGAAAAAACCTCAAAACCTAAAACCCACGCACATCCATGAACCCGGAAGCAAAGAAATGCACATTAAAAAAAAAAAAAAAACATTAGGGCCAATCAAGATGTTACAATCTTATCTGATTTCAATTTCCAGCGTTTGATTATCACTGGTATGTAAACACAGAGTGGCCACAGTCTATATGGCAAACTCAGAACACGTCCCAACACTGGTGCCTCATGGTCGGTGAACCTGACTCTCTCCTGTTAACAGGGAAACGCAGGGAGCAGAGGCATCAAGTCCTGAAGGATGGGTCCTGTGTATTTATGTGTCAGTAACTCAGCAGGCACGGTGCACCAGTCTACCAGCTAGACAGAGCAGACAGCAGAGCAGGAGGGGCGAGGAGGAGGAGCAGGCATGAAATCCTTTCATCGCTCGCTCGCCTCCACTCGGCTTCGCTCTGCCTTTAGCTCTTTCCCACGTCTCCTGCACACGCTCTGCTGAGTGTGGAGAAATGAATCGAGGACCCGCGGACGACTCGTCCACAGGGTGACGCGCGCGCGTCTCCGTTGTTATCTCTCAATCAGCGACGCCTCAAACACAGACTGTCACGTTCCCCTCGCCTTTTCAATATTTCACCCTTGATAAATGATGCAAATGGGGAGAACTTACTTGATGATCATTGTAAATATAGAACGCATTAATTGGATGGTTGGACAATATAATTATCAAATTGACTGATAATCAGGCATTGAAATTAAACTGTCAAAATGATCGATAGTGCTGATATTTAGTTCTTCTATTTCGCCGCAACAAATCCTCTGGAGGTAGACAGATAAGTGAAAAAAAAGAATGGTGAGGAAAATAAGTGGATGAAAGAACAATAGAAGGAGAACGGTATCTTATCACATCATGGTTAAACAGCTCTAATCATCAGCTTTGAAAATATTGGCGATCAGCTGGTGGAAGAATATTGGAATCAGCCGCTGCAGAGCAGCTTCAGCTTCAGCTGTCAAAATGGTCATGAACCTGAGTCAACAAATATTCATTCATGACAGGATCTATAGCGGGACTCGTGTAGGAGACTTGCCAACAGTAGAGAAAGGCAGTTATTGTAGTAAACAACAACACAACAACCTCAATGGCTGACGAACTCGCATCATTTGCTATATTTAGAAGTAGAAATCATTTCTGGCTTCACAAAAAAAAAGAAAAATCCAAGAGGACAGATCAGGCTACACACACACACAAAGACACACAACATAAAGTTTTCAAGAAAAATTAAAAAACATGTTAATATGAGTTTCTGTGGTTCAAATGTGAATGGCATATCTCAATAAGTCAAGGATAATTATTCATATATTCCAGCACCTCCACCATGCATATTTATGAACTTGACCTGACTTCTGACTTTTGTTAACCTAAGCAGGGTGCCAGCCCATAAGACAGTCACTATGAATACATATTCATAACTAAATATAAAATACACCGAGGAGATTCAGTAAAAAAAACCCTCGAGCACTGCAGAGTATTGATCTGTCAGATTCAACTCACATTACCACTAAATATGTTTGAGTTTGCAGCCCCAGCTGTGCTCTATTCTAAAGAAGTTCTTAAAAACCATAATAATAATCAAGAAATCCTCAGAAAAGGAGACATGTATGGTGAGAAAGTGAGCGGAGTGAAGTCTGGCAGCGCTGAGACCAGATGCACAATGAACCAGAGGAAGAACAACAACTTAGGTTAAGTGAAATACGTGAGAATGATGTATGAGAGAGCGGAATGGCAGACAGGGGGATTAGCTGCTGATGCAAAAGTGAGATAGAAAGTAAAATAGACAGTGAGGTGCCTTTGGAGACGGAGTGTCTGGACATCTCCTAATGCAGCGTGGGTAATTCTTCTGTCGGGAACAGAGGAAAATAGGCTGCAAAAATGATGGAGATTGAGATGTTCAATAGAGATTCAAGATGACCGGGACTAATCGCTCCCCGCTGATTCGCTCTCTGCGTTTATCTGCGATGGGGAGATAAAAGAGAATGAGATGAAAAGATGAGGGAGGAAGTGGAAGAGAGGAGAGGTATATATATATATATACACACACACACACACACAGTATATATATATATATGTATATACACACACAGTATATATATATATATATATATATGTGTGTGTGTGTGTGTGTGTGTGTGTATGGTGTCACCTACATGCAGATGCTTATTCAGCCGCAGTGAGGTGTGAGGCCAAGGAAAGCATTGATCACTGATGAGTATCTCCAGTAGTGCCTCTCATTAGGAAGTCCATGAGAGCTCATCAGTGATATCTTACTGTGGAATCAGCACATGCACTGGGAGACAAACAATGTGGGGCCACGTGCTGACATAAGGGCTTCGAGCGGCAAATACTGACTAATTTCATTAACGATTCATTGTCAATTACTTTTACATTAATTAATTCATCCCGGGAGTTTGCGAAAGCACAGTGAGTGATACAAAAAGCACGCTCTCACCAGCCTACGTTTAAATGTCAGACAAAGTTTGGAACTCGATGCAGAACATAATGATGCATATTTTCTACTGTGTGACCACACGTACTGCACTAATAAACACAAAAAAGTAGTGTAGTGTACAAACTAATGAAAAAAACAAACAAAATAAACCATACAATTATAATTCAGGGAGACCAAAGAAGAGAGTTAACACCACCAGCTGTTTACATTCATGAACAAAGCGCTAATTTTCATATAGCGTGCACATCATTTACATTTTCCTTTGCTAGATTTCTCGAAAGTTGATTAACATATACATATTCTGTAAAATTCAGCAACAGCACTTGCACAAGGTAACGGCATCATATAATAGTGACAAGAAAAAAAGTTTTCTTATTTATTGAGTTGAAAGCTTGAAATATAATAAGCCTGCAGGAGACAGAAGCAGCCACTGGAGATTGACCTATCATATTAGAGCATAGTGTACACTACTACAACCACTAATGGATGAGGCCTATGGCTAAGATACAGTATAATCTGTCTCATGCCACAGTCAGGACGTGAAATGCATTGACC
Source organism: Trinectes maculatus (assembly GCA_016785345.1). Taxonomy (NCBI): domain Eukaryota; kingdom Metazoa; phylum Chordata; class Actinopteri; order Pleuronectiformes; family Achiridae; genus Trinectes; species Trinectes maculatus. The sequence continues at coordinate 973,238 of JAFBJQ010000405.1, read as the reverse complement.
CCAACAATGTCCAAACTCTTCTAATTACTATGCACAAGTCAGACTCACGGACCCACAGACCAAACCCAACTCAACCCGAGCTCCCATCATGCATCTGTCTTTTTCCTGTGCAATACAATGCAATTAATGTGTAACGAAAGCCCCTTATTTGCATACAGCATACATGTGCCACAGGATGCTCCCTGGAGACAGGCTGACTCCAAGTGTGTGTGTGTGTGTGTATGTGCACGTGCAGGTTAGTGTGTCAGGCGGATGCTCACAAGCCAGTCTGCAGCACGCAGTCAATTAAATCAGGTTCCTCGTTAATGAGAACGGTGCCAGGTACATTTTCCTGGCCTGGGGTAAGAATCCATAATTGAGAGGAACTTCAAGAATTCTTCTCTAAAATAACAAAGAGCTACAACGTAGGACATTTCTCCCCACATGCTGAACTTCAAATAGTCAGAATGACCCTTTAGATTGTCCTCTGTGAAATATTTTTGATTAATTTACGTCGACTCTGTTTAGTTTTCTAATTTGAGGTTACATTTGAACTTATTAAAAGCTGAGCGACAGTGCATCTGTTGTAAATTGAGGGTGATGCTCTGGAGGGAGACACCACCTTTTACGCTCCTCAGGTTGTCGAGTGCAGAACAGGCCACTGACTTTCACATAAGATGTAGTGCATGGGGCTACTTTTCATTTCCCAGGAGGCTGTGGTGCTGCAGTGGCAGCCAAGAGTAGCAACCACCCTCCTACCGTAATCCTCAGGGGCACAGTGCTGCCGGACACAGAATGCATATTTCAAATGCTGCCTGGGGGCAACACACAAACACACCCACACACATGCACACACACACACACACAAACTTGACACACATTGCCAAGTGACCATTAATTACTAATGTGCAATGAATGTGTGCGTGGGTGAGTGTTTATTTATATGTGTATCGATGCCTGCATGAATATGCAGCTGATTTGTTTATGTCTATATAATATGTGTGTGTGTGTGTGTGTGTGTGTGCTGTCCTTCGATGGCAGGTGTCGGGTTGTGTGCGTTTGTGATGCTGATGAGGACGGAAGTTTGCTGGTGGTCTAACTGAGCTGCTAATGGCCCCGCTGGGTGTGAAAATCTGTTCTACTGTCTGTCTTTATTTAGCACAATGGTGTGGCCCTCTTGCTGAATGTGTGTGCGTGCGTGTGTGTGTGTGTGTGTGTGTGTGCACGATGGGAAAAGGAGAAGCTTGAAATTCTGCCAGTGTATGAATGTCAGCCCAGAACTGTACATTATGTGTATGTACTATGAGAGAGTTGTAGTTGTATATGTGTGTGTGTGTGTATGCGCGTGCGCACTGAATATTTTTCTCATCCCTGAGAGACACTCAAACTAAGGCCAGCCGCTGATTTCCACCAGCCCCTGTCCATACTGGCACATGTGCAGCTTATAACTGTTGGTTCTTTCTGTTTCAATCATGCCTCACTGATGCCCCTTACTCCTCCCCCTCCTCTTCCTCTTCCTCATCCATGCCCGGAACACTACAGGTCCCATGAGACCACGCTGTCGTTCACTAATCTCCACTGGCCTGTCTGCTCTCCCTCAACACGTTACATCAGCTGGCAGCCTTCCAGCACTGCAGGACCAAAGATCGCTGCACTCTCAGGGAGACGCAGCCAAGGACACGAGGGATTTGTATCATAAACTTATTAATTTGTCTATTTGATTAATTGATTTCATAGCATTAATGATGATTACTTCAGTCATACACAAGAACCATTATATACGTACAGTGTGTGTACACACACACACACACACACTTGCAGAGTGATGACAGGCTGGAAACGTGGGGGGTGGTTGAACTGGAATATCAAATGACACTCTCTGTAATACAGTAAATCAATATACTATAAATCAGCGTGAGCAGCAAAAAGCTCAACTTTGTTTGGCGTGAGATTCCAAATCGGAATCTACAGGAACTTGATCTCGCCCGGCGCTGTTATCATCTGTCGGGATAAGGTATCAGCGTCTGGCCGCAATCAATCAGAGCAGCCCAAACATTAAAAGTGTCTGCCTCTTTAAACAGCCTCGGCAAAGAGGGACGGGAGTCGTAAATCTATGAGCTAACCTTTAGCCACAAAAGGCTAAGCGCTCTGCTTGCATGCTTACTTTTATCACTCACCCCCACAGCAATCCTCCTATAATGACTTGCAAAGCCACACTAAGCAGCTAATGCGTTGAAACAGAGCTGTACGAGGAGGAGAACTGCAGTAAACAGGTGTGGGAAAAGATTATGTGCTCTAAGGATGAAAGAAAATATGATGTAAGGTAACGCCAAGACACGCTTCTCCATTCATGTTACTTTTGTGCGATTAAGTTTTTCCTGTACATGCAAATTGTGCTTTTTTTTGTTTTGTTTTTTTAATGCATTAGTGTGTGTGTGTGTGTGTGTGTGTTTGCTTGCTCAGGAGAAAGCTGGTTTAATTTCCCCCAAGATCCAGAAAGAAAAATCTCCTTAGTGGTGGAGTGTTGTGCACAGCGCACTGAGCGCATTATGCTATTATGTTTATGGAGGCTAATCAATCCATGTATTATGGGACACTATAGAGAAAAGACGCTTCTCATGTGTCGGGATCATGTGGCTGAGAAATCCATGCATGAGACATCCCTGCAGATAACCTTCACCATGCTCCACTGAGGTCCTTGTGCACTAAGGCACGCCGGATTTAAATCCACACTTTCCTCTCCAAAATTCAATGTACTGTAAGATTTTATGAGACTTGTATGCCAGGAGACCTTTTTTTTTAACAACAGGTAAAGCAAAGAGTTATGGGGTAATTTTAAAATGGTAAAGGTGTGTGATGAATGGAAGGGGCTCCTGTAAGAAGTTCGGAAAAAAGAAAAGTTTTTGCTCAGATGGAGCAGGAGCGCTCTGTGAGGAAATAAGTGCAGTCGGAGGAAAATAAACGACCAACGCACACACACACACACACACATTCAACAGCTCTCGACAGTATGCATCAGTGCCCCAGCTAACCCACGGCTTAGGGATGGGTTGTGTCTGCAGTCCACCCCTGGCCTGCTGAAAAATTAACGCTGTGAAACAATGTTCTTCGCTGCTCAATAATGTATGGGCGGGCTACAGCAGGGGAATCAAAGACAGGAGGAGAAAAGAGGAGTCTACTTTTTGTCGAGCTGACTTCCTCTGGAGACGACAATGAAAGAAGTGTGGGAAAAGATGGCCGCGCACGCAAGAATACACAAAGGCCAATACACAGGTGTGTGATATACCTGTTTGTTTCTTAACTTCAGAACTGCTCATGACCACGCGTGCGCCAAAGCTGTGTCTATCAAAGTGTGTTTACAGCTCAGTACGAGAACAACACGCAAGAGTGTTCCTCAGGCGACAACGACAAGCCAGTGACAAGAGAACGCTTTTCGCACCCCGACACTTCCTCAGTCCCCGGTCGGCCAAACCACGCGCAGTGGCTTTATCGTGAATACCTGAACGCGGCACTGCCGGCACGCTGCACAAATACAACTCTCTGCGCAAATATCACTAATGTTTGGAGAGATGCGGAACAGCAAAGTCCCTCATGAGGGAGGACTTAACGGGGAGATGCTGCGGAACAAGAGTGGACACTGCTTTGCTTGCTGCAAAGGGTATGTTTACTGAATGATATGTGAGACACTTCGAAGGTCTTTCGTCATGTTTGAGCCTCAATATTCAATCAAGCTGAGAATCTCTGTCTTTCGGAATTCAATGACTATTGGTTTCCATTCCCTCAAATTTAGAAAAGTAGTAGTATGTCCTCAACCTACATGTGAGTTCTGGTGGATGGTGTAGCTAACAAGACTAATAACAGTGTTGCTACAATAGTGACAATGTGTCACCTGCTCAGTCAAGGGTACTCCTGCTGCAGAAAGCTTCAATGAAATGCACTGCAGCTGTCTGGCAGCAACACTGCATTGTCCTTGAGTGAACACAAAACAAAGTCAAATGATGTTCACTTTCACACTCGGGCGGCTTTTGACCTATTGTAATCTGATAGATACCATTTGTAAGCAGTTCTTTAACAGTTGTCACCAGCTGAAACACACAACTACACAATGTTCAAAAGAAAAGCTGCAGACTGGGCCCTTGAAGAAGAGCGTGAGCACACCGATGTGGAAAACACGACCATTAAAGGAGGCGATGCTTTAAAAAGAAAACGGGCGATAATTGGGGCTGTAATTTTCTAAATTGTCACTTAGGGAGGATGATTGGTGAAGGTCAATACTCGGAGCATTTGATAGCTGAGGTGGCTCAAAAGGAGAGGCCATTATCCAGCATCTCTCCCAGAGTTTGGCAAAAACAGTTCCACTTCACGGCCCTGTCAGTAGGCTTTTAATGCAATAGACTCCGCCGTTTAGTCTCTGTTATTGTCACATAGTAGCTGCTTATTGCACAAAAAATGACTCAATTATTGTTGTTTTAACGCAATTTCCTTTCTCATCCTTTTTTTTTCTTCTTTTTTTTTAAATTCCGGGTTTGGTCTTATTGATTTGTGCACGTCTCATGAAACTAGGAAATAAAATTCCCCCTGTCCAGATGGTGCATTCCACGGATTACCACTGTATGTGTATGTGTGTCTGCTTATTGCCTCTGTGTGCCTGCATGCCCATGGATTTGTATGCTAGGCTGTTTGCATCACACAAGCACACATACATCCATCAGGCTTGCGTATCTTTGTGCAGCCATGCGGGTTTGAATGCAAACAGCGGGTACACACTCGCGAGTGGATGTTTACTTGCACACACACACACACACACACACACACACACACACACACACACACACACACACACACACACACACACACACACACACACACACACACACACACACGCACACACACACACAGAGTTTGCTGCTGAGATCCCGAAAAAATTCCGGGTTTGGTCTTATTGATTTGTGCACGTCTCATGAAACTAGGAAATAAAATTCCCCCTGTCCAGATGGTGCATTCCACGGATTACCACTGTATGTGTATGTGTGTCTGCTTATTGCCTCTGTGTGCCTGCATGCCCATGGATTTGTATGCTGGGCTGTTTGCATCACACAAGCACACATACATCCATCAGGCTTGCGTATCTTTGTGCAGCCATGCGGGTTTGAATGCAAACAGCGGGCACACACTCGCGAGTGGATGTTTACTTGCGCGCACACACACACACAGAGTTTGCTGCTGAGATCCCGACAAAGTCTCCACACAAACCGAGCCGCATGCACACACACGCCGGCGACCTCATCCATCTCTTCCCTGTCTCTGTTTGCAGCTTCCTGCTCATCGCCTGACGTTCACACTGAGACAAAGGCACATACACATAAACAAGACCCCCTCCATCCTCTAGTTATAACCAGAAACACACACACACACGCACACACAGTATGCCCCCCTGCATGCACGTGCACCTCCCTGGGATAAATGTGATCATTGCTCCGTCCCCTTTGTACTCACCTAATGAAGGGCACGTCTAAATAAAGCCAGGGGAATGGATGGGGCTGGTTTCACTGCTCAGCAAGCCAATTAGCTCCTTCTTACCTTCTGCCATACATTTTTCTTTGACCTCTTGCCGTGTTCTCTCACAGTAATCACAGCTGCTTTACCCCCTGCCTTCCTCTCCTTTCTGATTGCCTCCACCGAAAAGCCATACGCAAGTGTGTGGATACAAAAGGTACCAGCAAGTAGGAAAAATGCGGTTGCTATGGGGACAATTACAGCAGGCTGTATTTGTTTGTATTTTTTATTATTATTATTAGTTCCTTCCAGTATACTTCATGGAAAAAAAAAGTAGTTTACAGTACTTATTAGTGGAGGGGTCATGACTTCTGATGAAGGGCACATGATTAAATGTCAGCACAAAAGCTCCCCTGGGTACTTTTATGCTCCTGCAGAGGTCAATGTTTGTTCCCTTTGTGTTTGCTTCATTGTACAAAACGTGGGCACAGAATAAAAAATCACTGCCGCTATTCAGAGGGAGCCTAATCTGTCATTAATGAGCTTTCAATTTAGGTATTATTCACCGTCAGGCCACAGAATATTGTGTTAGTATACTGACGGAGCAGGGAGACAAAGAGAGAGAGTGGACGGAGTATAAAAAAGAGGTAGAGGAAAGGGATAAAGAGGGTTGAAGGAGGAGAGTGATTATAAGGCTGGGGGTACAAAAACATTCTCTAAGTGCTAAACGGCATAATGAAGTCAAAGGATTAAGTTATGGGGCAAAACAAAGGGTTTATTTACATCACTGCACACAGGAGGAACTCTTAAGCCACCAGCCTCACTGGGTGGATATGAATGCTGGATACTCCGACATTTTGTTTCCAGTGCTGGTTCACAGGTGACATTTGCCCCATAAGGCAAACTGTGACCTGTGACAGATGGATGGATGGATGGATGGATGGATGGATGGATGGATAGATAGATAGATAGATAGATAGATAGATAGATAGATAGATAGATAGATAGATAGATAGATAGATAGATAGATAGATAGATAGATAGATAGATAGATAGACCATCATGGTTGTTATAGGCATCTTAAGTTCTCCTCCTTCCAGTTTACCAAATCATTCCCTCTACCTCCATTACTCCAACCCTCCGTCTCGCCCTCTCAGGTGACTGACAGCTTCTTCAAATGGAAGTGCATTGGCTGCGCTGTGATTGACAGGTTTCCCTCCCACCACCTGTAACCATGTCACCCATCACATGTCTCAAAGGGGACACTCAAATTACACACTCAGGCAGTCCACTGCTCTCAGGGAGCATCACTCCTCTACTGATTTATAGAAAATAATAATACTAATACAAATGTGTTTTTCCATTCAGGTTATGTAAGATGCACTCCAGTACACAGTACCACTTTTCCATTGCACTGCATAATGTCCCAGCCTGATGACAGAGACGCGGCCTGACAGTCTGATATTCGGACCCATGCCATAATGTATACTGCAGCTTGGCCATATGTGGGCAGCTTTATATGATAAACATAGCAATCATAAAGCGTATAAGCGTATAAATCATATAATCAATTGAACTTTGTTTTGAAAATCATTACTTTTCATTTTGCTGCAATGCATTCCACTCAGCTGTCACAGAAAAAACAAAACAAAAAACAATGGATGATTTCTCCCGATCCTTATCTGCCTTAAGCTTCAAAACCACTGAATTCTCCCATCGTCCTCTGAAGGTTAATGCCCATCAGTGACAGAAATGAGAAAAAGATTTCATATCATCTGAAGCACATATGTGCATTCATGGTTCCGTATAAAGCCATCGCTGGACCAGTTTAGCTGTGCTGCAAGGAGAAAATTAGTTTGGCCTTTTGCTCTGTATCTGTGCCATATAGTGGTATCCAATTCATACAGCAGTAAAGGAGCTGAGATAACGTCGGTGCTGGAGGCCGGTTTGGGAATCACTGCAGGCATGGACCTCTGGAATGAGCGCGATTCCCCGCTAAGTCCAAATGACAGTCTGAACCCGAACGTTCACAAACAGCTAGACTCTGACTTCACTCGACAACAAAGACATATGCAACAGTAAAATTAATCAGGACTGCTGACTTATAGATTGCGTGTGTCAAAATCCTCACTCACCAAAGCTCCAGTAAACACACTGGTGAAATTATTTTTTCCCCCCCTAATGGCTTCAGCAGACACAGAGCCCAGTGATGAACGGTCGGTGGAAGTGCACGCTGCGTTCAGACAAACCTCTCTGCCTAATGACACTGCAGACGTGGCTGACGCTGGCCCATCCATCAGGGGTCCTGCGCTCATCACTGTCTGTGGGAAGCTCCCATCCTCATGCACTGTCAGGCTTCCCCTGTCCTTTACCCATCTGACACTCGCCGCTCACCCTCTCCTTTCATCACTGACCTGTTGCCCTCGCTCTTAAGTCATCCCTCCTTTTATTTGCTTTTCTTCCCTGTTGCCGCCATGCTTTGTCTTACCTCTGTATTCTACTGCTCTTGTGGATACAACGCACCTTATTATAACATGCAAATGCTGCGAAATTCAATTGCTATGCTATTTACATTTTCGACCATTCACTCCTCAACCATTCAATCCTGGTCCCATCGTCATTCTGTAGCTATGGCCGGAGGAGCGTCTCATGTGCACTGTGCGTCTGGTGCCACCGAGGCTTCGGTTGTAACATGAAAGGACAGCATTAGGCATTAAAAAGGGGGGGTGGGCGTGGTCTAACAGCTATAAAATGCGAGGGGAGGGTGGAGGGGGGGACGCAGGAGTGTAGTTTAATTGTGCTCCCTGGCTCCCTTGTCACTGCTGAAGGTCAGAGCCATCCCTCACCTTGTCACCACTGGCACGGCCGTGACAGACGAAGCACCTGCGATTGACGTCCTATCAGCTGTCTTTTTACATCCTCATACATGAAAACGCCCACGTGCACCTGCACGTGCACGCTGCACAGGCACCGGACAAAAAAAAACATGCGAGTATCTGTCAGCGGATACACAACTGCAGTAGTTGTGGTGAATGGGGAGCACAATGAAATCCAATGGTAGCAGTCACACGAGCATTTAGATTATCACACAGATGATAAAAAAAAAGTTTAGCTGGATAATGAAAACTGCTTTCTTGGAAGAAATTCTTGCCCTGAGGGACAGATTACTGATGACACTGCATTTCTGAATGCGTTCCCAGCATTACGTTATTACTCCAGATAGGAACGATGGCCTACTTGAACACATTCCCATCACAGGTGCATCCCGGTTTGTTCTTCCCAGATAAGGCCATTATAATATATTCCCTTTTTTTATTCCTATGGTCCCAAGACCCATAATAGAACAAGTCATTAACCTCCACGCTAAAACTGGTCAAGCTCTTTCTCTGCCCGTGCCCACGACCCGTCTGCAACCATCTGACAGCAAGAAAACCAGGCTGCTGCAATTAACAGAGCGTGTCCTAGTTTTTTTTTCTTTTACCTATTCCATCAGGATTCTTTTATAATGCAGATCAGAGCCAAACAAAGTCCTATGATGCATTGTCCTGGCAGGAGGAGTGTTGTCATTGTAAGAAAAAGGGCAGAATGGCCTTTGCCAAGCGGGGCTGAGATGAAGGGCTCAGGTCCTTCAAAAGCAGGGAATAAGACCTCGCTTGCCTTTGCCATTTATGTCCCAAATGGAGGCCACACAATGCAGCTTCCTTGGTTCCGCTTTCTTTGTGCCCACCCTCCACTCACCTCCTTTTTCACCCCATCACTTTGTTCTTTTTTTTTTTTTTTCCCAACCAACTCCCACACAAGTCTCACACAGTTTATTTTTTTCCCATGTCACCTGAGTCCCTGAATTTGCCTGGGTCGCAGCCAAATGATGGTGAATTAAGTAGTGGTTTTTGAAGTGTTACAGTTCTGGAGTAGAGAGTATAGACACTGAGAGGAATAAAACATCAGCGTTGAAAGGATCTGTGGTGTATCGGCAAGAGGTCGGCTCCGTCTCTTTGTATTTAGTGCTCAGGGGGGAGCAGTGGCACAGTGCTGTTTTAATTGGAGGGTCCAGGTGGAAAGGGAATGAGTGGTAAATCTGAGGATCCACTCTGATGTACAGCTACAGGTGGAAGAACAGCAGCATCCTCATTACAATACATGACATGTAGTCCTTTTCTATTTTGTTTTGCATTATATACCAGGTTATGTCTGATGGATGCAGTGACTAGGCGGACACATACAAATGTGCATCCATGGGATGGATCATTTAGGATGAGTTGCCCTACAATCAGATGTTATTTTAATTGCATGTTTGCTCTTTGCCTCCACCTCATATGTTATTCTAGTCATTACATCCTCATGCTATGCATTCTGCCTCTTGGGCGATCGTGTGTAAGGCTCAGCATTCCGAAGACTACAGCAAGTCAGTAAATAGGGAGTAGGGGGTTCATTATAAAACAATACACATGGATAGTTGGACTAGCTTTCCAAAATATATTTTAGCCAGGTGAGGGACATATTCAGATTTAGTTCAATATGAATTTAGGTAAATAATAAACATGAACATGAATCCTGAGTGTTTCACTTTTATAGTGTTATTTTTACCATTATAGAAACATGGAAAACATAGAATAATAATATTTTTTCTGACAACTGACAGAAGTACTGAATATGGCATATGGAATGGCATAGGAAGTGGGCGATAACAAGGAGAAGTATATCTGATAATCCTTTTGTCGAAAAAATATTAAATCTAAATTCTGTACTTAATTCTCTGAGTTATTGGACATTATATAAAACTATTAGACAAAAATATCTGTGATAAGCTGATATATATATAGACAACCAGGTTTCATTCAAGTGGAATCAGTGAAATTTATCTTGTAAAAAGATTGAATATGCTTCGTTTGGTCCTAACATTTGCTGAACATTACCGGATTGGATCTTTTGTACGTAGGATGTGTGCGGAAGTGAACAGCACTTATACATAATCAGAGTAGTTAAGAGCATTACACATGCACTCTCCTCAAATTCTCAACAATGCTCAGGTACTTATTTTTATCCACTCCAGCTCCAGATGCTCTGCAGCATCTGCAAGTCAAATCAGTCGTCAACCAGGGCAGGGAAAGCCATATCTGCAAGCACGGCCTGATTCGCATCTCCATTTGTGAGGGCCCTCAAATTTATTAAGCGTAACACTTCTCATTTTACCTCAATTATATAATTTTGGAAGTGCCACCCCTAAAATAACCAGTTACAGCTCAGCAAAACCTTTTATTGGACAAAACAAATTACAAAAACAAAACTGAACTTAATGAGCGGTTCTGCCATCACCCTGATTGGCGGTGAGTGTTGAGCATAGCTGTGTGTGTCCATGTGTGTGGCATTTAATGATAATGCAGCATATGATAATGACAGAGGCCGGTCCTGAATGGAAGCCCCCCCGGTCTCACGCTGCTCAAGGTCATTAGTGCTAATGCCACGGTTTTTGCCATCTGCTGAGATTGTTTACACTTGCCTGGATAATTAGCATCTAATTAGCAGTGGATGGTGGCGACTATATGCTGTTTCTGCCTGTGTGCACGTGCGTACATGCTTGCATGTGTTCGAGGGTGGTGGTGTGTTTGTGTTTGTGTGTGTGTGTTTTCGGTCAATATGTGATAGTTATTAAGACAGACAGGCTGACCTGAGCAATTAAAGATCCGCCAGCGAGACGGAGAGACAAAAGTTTGAATGCACCGAGCATTAAGCTGCAGTCAACTTAGTAGGGCAAATGTCATTCCACATGCTAACGTGTGGGCTGGCTCCCACAAACCATTAAACTTCTAACCACCAAAGCAAAAAGATAGTAGTTTCTAAGGAAGAAGCAGTTACTATGAATATTGTTTATCTGTTGTACAAAAACACAAGAAGTATACGGGTCCAGACTACAAGTGGACAGCTCTGAAAAGGACAGAAATGTCCTCATTAGATTTAGTTCTTAAGTCTAAATAATTCTGAATTAAGTTTGATTTCTCATTTAATTAGTCTCTCTGCAGAATCAAACACGGACACTGCTCTTAGACATAGTTAATGTGACCGCGGCTGAAATTTCATTGAAATCCATTGCCAAAACCACAAATTGCAATTTAGATTCAAGCCAGCTCAGGTCTTGAATCTAACGAGATCCAATCGACAGGCTGCGAGCTGTCAGAAATTCTGTTCAGCGTCTTTGCTGCTCTTGCAGTTTGTATGGCGAACGAACACAGATTCCAATCACTTGATGAGATTACAGCTATGTGTTTGTAATGGAGCATGTGGTTTCCCCTGTAATCTCTGTGAGCCTTTATGGTAAAACAGATGTCGTAGAGGGAGGTGGCCCTAATCCAGCGATATACTTTAATCTGAGTAGTATCACAGAGGATATTATGTTCAGCACTTGTTATGAGATGAGGAAGGCAGTCTGGTTAAGGGGGGTGGGGGCTGGGGGGCTGCGGGCTTGGGTTAATGGCTGCACATTATGCAATCGGCGCTTTAAGATAATTTTCAATATAGCTGCTGCTAAAAAGACAGACTGATAGAAGAGGTCAGGGGTCAATCTGCTACTTTTCTATCTGCCCCAAGTCTGAGGAACGAGGGTGGAATCAGAAAACCAGAGACTGAACGCTCCCTTGCTGTTTGAGTGTTTGCTGCTGTATCTGGAGTGAAGAGCAGGAGCAGGCTAAAAGGTCAGGCACAGTTGTTTGTTACTTTTTTTATTTTTTTTGTGTGGCTGAAAATAAGATGTGACAGCATTAAAGAGGAGGAGCCGAGCAGAAAAAGGGCAAATCGTGTTTATCGTTCCCACAGATGTTGGTCAGATTTATCTTGACGACATCGGATTTTCTTATTTGCAAAGTGCAAACAAACATATTTTCCATTTTCTTCATGCGCATCATTGCCCTTTATTTTTCTCTGTGGGTACTGCTGCCTGTTGGCTGGTACTGTTTACTGGACACTGGATGATGCCTCTTCCTAGCAGCTCAATAAACGCAGCACAACACCGCACCATGTGACACTGGCACACCACATAAAGGAAGTCAATTCCCCTCTAATCACTCATCTTGGGTAATGGTGTTTATCATCCACAAAGTATGAATCTCTGGCAGATGGCAGATGATAATTTATTCCCTCCATTGTTGGTAAGAGGCTTAAAAATGCAGAACAATGCAACAATGGAATCTTTCTTTATCCCATTGCAAATAGAGAAGGAGAAAGAGAAAATAATTTGGATATATGTCTGGTATTTCTTTTCCAGACAAGAACAAAAAGGCTTTGTTACAGTCCAAGGCAGAAAAAAAAAAAAATCACTTTAACTCAGACGTAAAATAAATGTGATGTGTTATTGGCCTCATCTGGACCAGGAATGGGATGAAGATGAATACTAACATTTTTGACAGATCAAAGGATGACTGTTCAAAAAAAAAAAAACTGTCCAGTGCCTCCCTCGTTTCAGATAATCAGAGTTTTCACAGCTCAGAAATATGAGCCGAAATGGCCATTGATTTTTTTTCACATTTAATTTTTCATATTTAATTTTTATATTTATTTAATAAAGAGAATTCATGGCCTCAACTGAGGGCATTTTATTCTGATAAATGCTAACAATGAGGGGTCTTTATCACTCTACTCCTCTTTATGTGTTTCCCATGAAAAAAAATGTATAAATTTCTTTTTAAAGAAGGAGAAAGAGAAAAGTTGCTAAGATGAGGAGCAAGGCTGTGCGAGTTTCAGACAGACAGACAGAGAGAGAGAGAGAGAGAGAGAGAGAGAGAGGGAGAGAGAGAGAGAGAGAGAGAGGTGTTGGGGTTATGGAGGTGAGAAAGTCACAGAGGTGACACAATCTGCTCTGGCAACAAACAGAATAAAAGAGAACTGGTAAAAACGACAGGATTTTTTTTTTTCGCACAATGTTCTTTGTTCACGTCTATTATTTTTTTGATGTAAAAATGTCATAAAAGAAAATCAAGCTGAATAATGGTCAAATGGACAAAGCAGCCCTTATTTGTGAAATGCTTATTGTCTGAAAAGACTTTTTTATTTGTGTAATTTATTATCAGGGACAAACCTGGGCAACGTTCGTGCTTTGAAAATGGCCAAGAAACAATGACAGCACATAACTGCCAGTCAAAGTACACAGTTGTTTTCCTGTGCTTCAGCTCCAGTGTGGAATGATGTAACGTGATGTGCTGCCATCAAATAAACAAAGAAGAAGAAGAAGAAGAAGAAGAAGCATCAGCCAGAGTGATGTACTGGTTCCTGATCCCCACCTCAGCCTCTGACTGCACTGCTTTAGCTCAGTGTGAGGAAAGTTCTCATCAATTCTTGCTAAATGCAACATCGGAGACAGCAGAACTAATCCCCCAGGGTTAAAAGTCCACAATTACACCAACCTCACTATCCAATTATCCAGGGACAGGACACTGCAACACACTCACACACAAACGCAGAGGGAGACAACAGCTTCAACAGTGCCGTTGGACTGTTCTCTAAATCAAGGTGACGGCACACAATGCGGACACACAGGAGCAGAAAAAAGGGGCGCAAGTGCAAATCCCAAGGACACAAGAGTAATATCACACAAACTATTCCCACTGAGAAACACAGACACACCAAAGCAGATCAATAGTCGTCCACTTTAGCTTCCATCATAGCAACATACAACATATACATGAAAATAATAGTAATGGCCTAATTACACTAAGAACGTCCATAACAGTAAAGTGCATGCTGTCCAATGTCAAGCTTCTAATGGTCATTATCCATTGCACAGAATCAATCTCCCTGTCATCTTTCACCCACAGATGAGTGAAAGAAGAAGGACATATATATATATATATATATATATATATACAATGTATAAATTATAGGTCTCATCTGCTGCTGGGCAGGGGGAGGTCAGGGTGTGTGAGCTCAGAGCACAGCCAATGTCTATGAGGTGGGGGGGGGGGGGGGGGGGGGAGAGGAAAAAGCCTAATAGCCCAGGTGATGCTTGCAGGGAGAAGTAGCATTAATACTCCTTTAATGGACTGTGGAAAAGCACTGGCTGACTAAATGTGTGTGTGTGTGTGTGTGTGTGTGTGTGTTGTGGGATTACCCTCCTTGTAATATATATATATATATATATATATATATATATATATATATAAGCTGTTGTTATGATATATAAGATTATATATGTATGTATGTATGTATGTATGTATGTATGTATGTATATATATATTCTTTATTTTTTGTGTGAAAGCTACTATTTCTGATGCGTGTATACACACTTGGCAGCGTGTCAGGCGACATGACATGGATATGGTGTGTGGCGTGCGCTTTTCTATCTAAACTGTCACCGCGCGCGTCGCACTGCGGAGCCACGCTGCCATTACCGCCGCACGTCACTGACAGCACAGGCATGGATTGATCACAGTCAGCAGTCACAAGATGCCGTCGATGGGGCGTGAAAGCAGACGTTTCGGAATTAGTAGCAGGACTTTGAGAAGAGGAAAGATGAATTTGGAACTGATCTCCACAGCATAGGTGTGAATGTGGCAATAGTTGATGGAGCATGAACCAGTATTTATCTAAAGCTACTGTGTGAAAATCTGACCTCTGCACTGATGTTTGCTTCATGTATGGAGGTTTTCAGTTTGCAAAGTCTTCAGACGTTTAACAACAAATGCAGTTGCCTTGTATTTCCAAGGCAACATTTTCTACTCAGTTCAAATTGGTCATCGAGGGCCACAGAGCCTCACTGGCGACATGACACTGAGTGGCTGAATTATGTATTCACATTCATACACACACATTTCTCACCACTGTATGGAACAGGTTAACTGAAGTGACTGAATTCTACTAAATCCTTTTATGTTCATATTTCCGTTGCATGATCTCATACTGCTGTGCAGTGCGTATGTGTGTGTGTGTGTGGGCGTTCACGTGGATGAGGTCAGCTACATAAGCGTGTGCCTGCAGGCTCAGGTCACAGCGCTCTCTGGCTGGAGAGGAGATAAGCTCCTTCCTCGTCGCCGCACAATTACGTTCGACAGAGTTGCTCAGAGTTGTGCTGTTTAGTGGGAGGTGATTTTCTGGTTTTGGTTTTTCTCTCAGAGTGACACCTCTGTCCTTGGTTTGAAATCAGATATAAAGGAGGTTACTGTTTATCTGAGGCGTTCACCCGCTTGCTGGTTTATAGCACACTGCCTTATACAGTAAGCAGGCAGTCACGTCTGCTGCGTCTCTGACACCATGTTTGTATTTGCCTCGTAAATTTCTTTCACATGTGTATTTGTTACTTCAAATGTGTCCAATCAGTGTAAAGTATTTTGGGTCGTTTGTTTAAATTCAGAAAATATGATAAATAATAAACAGCTTTTCCTGAGTGTTAAGGCTGAGTTCCATGAAACGTACTGCAGACCGACAATAGTCTGTGTAACCTTCATTTGCAACACAACACAATGAAGGTTTCTCTCCGCTGCGCTGCTCTGTGTGCACACAACGGGAAGTAAACACTGTGTCAGTGCCAGATCTAAACACACTCAGTGGAAGGGGAATGGATGACCACTTGGTCCTTTTATTGCCACACCTACTGACCTTGATGACCTCTTTTCCAAACACAACAGCAGACAGATGTGGCAATCACACGCAAACACAAACACACACACACACACACACACACAGAGCAAAGACACAAATTATCCATCCGCCCCAACCTCTCGTCAGTCAAGCACTCGTCTTCTTGAACGCTCAAATAACACGTCTCCTCGCCAGCTTCCAGGTGACTGACAGGTCAACTGTGTCAGGATGCCATCGCCCTGCCTCACTTCCTGTCTCTGTCCTCTCACTGCTTTTATTCTCCCTGTTACATCGCACTGTCCATCTGTGGCTCCTCCAGATGACAAACGGAAACACACACAAAGACACAATATGCCTTTGTGTGTGTGTGTGTGTCTTTGTGTTATATGAATATTTAGACAACCTACACATCCCCAGTTAAAACAGCAGACTTAAATAGAGTGTTTCCAGATGGTGACACTGTAAACCACTGTGGCCCATTCCTTCAACCATTACACTAACACACACACACACACACACACACACACACACACAACAGCAGGACAGGCTGGGGGATACCATATCTCAGTCTCCCGTTATGTTTATCTCCAGTGACAACTTTCTAGGCCAGACTATTGTTTCACTGTTTATCTGAACCCCAGGCTCCAAAACCAGCAGCACTATGATTCAGTCTTTCTCCGTCCTTTTATAGACTGCGGGTATAAAGGAATGAATAAGACAGAAGCAGCAAGCTAAGAAATGAGTCTCTTTTTCAAGGTCTCTCCAAGGGCCCATCATTCAGGACCCATCAGGGCCTGTGGGCATTGATCAGACTGGACAGAAAGCCATTCTGCAAACATTAAGCAGGCTTCCAAAATCCTCTGTGAGGGAAATTTAAAGGCTCGCTTTGCCTTTACCTAAATCACAAAAATCAATTAGTCTAAGGAATAGTTCATTTCGCCTTTAAAAAAATGGCATAGTGTTTCCTGGGCAGACTGCTTTCATTTCTGCCAACTAAATATAAAGCTAGGCCTAAAGCCAGTGAGCAATCCACGTAGCTTAGCATAAAAAAATGAAAGCAATGAAGGTGAAACTGCTCACCTGGCTCTTTCCAGTACTTCCACTTCCAGCTCCTCGAGTTATACGCTGGTAATAAACCAAATCCTCAACGTTAATGGCACTAGCTTTTTAAGTTCAGCACCCAGAAATGAGAGCGCTTCCAATCTTGTCATTCCCAAAAACTCCAAACTGCTCCTTTAACCCCGATGGTAGCGTGCCGTGCTGATAGTTTCAGGTGTGAGATTCCCGCTTTTGAACTTTCACTTGCTGAAATAGTGAAACATCATATCCACACTTTTCATAATATCTTCAGCGGCATGAAGTTTGAGTAATGTTTGAATATACAGAGTAACGAATGTGCTGTGTGGAGAGATTTTTTTTTCAAATGCAATTTTTTCTAACAAACTTTCCTCCACCTCCACTGTAATCAATCACTCCACCAATAGAGGCCAATAGCGAGCTCCTCAACTTTTAAAAAAAGTATTTTTTCATATTCTCCACTTTCTATATCCTCCTCCCTTTTCTCTCTTCTCTTTTATCCCATGTCATGTTCTCTCCTCTCGCTTCTTGCCTGACCTCCTTCCTCTCTGCCTCTCTCCCACAAGGCCTCATTGTGGTCCGCAGATTGCATGGTGCGGACCACTGGAATCTCAGCGCCGCGCCAAGGACAACCCATTCAAGAGGAACGCCGTAAACAAGGACGGACCACTGCACACAGCTGACTGGCATATAAGCATGTCTCGCTACATACGCATAGCAAACGCCTCTCCTCCGCTCAGCGTTAGCATAAAGGCTAAATCGACTTTTAAATCAAGTGCGAGGAAACAGAATGACTGGTCTCATGCTCAGTGGAGAAGCCACTCTCTGGTAGTGGGGAGCTCTGGTGGGCTTCGAGCCCATTTGCTTCTGTTTCCCTTCGACAAAGCGGATGTCCTGAAAATCCCTCCTCCACTCTCCACTGTCCACAGGCGCAGGCTCACAGCCCTGGCACTGACTGAGGCCCATCAGAAACACCAGGCCTTCTGTTTAATCCCCTTCTCCTTTGGCTTTGTCGTTCCTTTGTGCAACTCGGAACATGCAAGTGCATTAGCTTCTGGCTCAGGAGCTCAGCTCTCTCCAACAGGCCAGCATATTACGCAGATGGCTTCCATTCCCGAACCGTTTTTTTTTCTCATAATGAAGCCAATTTTGTTATGAGTTTCTGTTTTTGCCCTTCTCTTCCTTTGCAGATACAGAATGGGAGCATTAAGGAGACAACACAATGACGCTCGGAGAAAATTCGATGCACCGGCTCGGCCTTACTGATCTGCCACCATTTTCACCTGCGGAACACTGCTGTGCCAGCGTGGACAATCGCTCTCATTGCTCATTCATCCTGCCGTGGCACGGTGAATCGTTCTGTGCACTGAGCCCTCCGAGAGCGGTCTAGGTGTACACATCAGCAAGTTCGAAAGGATTCATATAGCTGACATTACCTTTTGCTGGAGGCGGTTATTCTTTGGCATGTGGAGCATGTGGAGCAGCAGGTCTTTGAAATCGATTGAGGGCAGAACACGCAGCGGAGCAAAACAGAGGATAGGGCTTTTCCACACAAGGTCCGGGCATCCTGCTGGCTATTTTGGGAATATCTGTACAATTGGGATTTTTATTTTAATTTTTCTTATGGAAACAAAAAAAAAAAGATTCTGACCTGGATATGTATCTCTGTATCTCTCTCTCTCTCTCACACACACACACACATATAGTTCTGGGCTTCTCTTTATATAAATATAAACACTTCTCCAACACTTATACGTCCAATTCAAACTGTGAGCGTCACAGTTCAATGTCTAACCCAAGGACACTGTGACTGGAGGATCCGGGTTCAAACGCATAGCCTGCGATTAGTTGATGACCTGCTCTACCTCCTCCACTCAAACATGGACGTAGACAGGCGTATTTAGCTGCCAATGACCTTGTGGGAGTTTTGTTTTGAAACGAATATAAAACTCAGTTCATACTATCCCATGACATGATGTCCCATGACGCATGTGTGATTGCCAGGCGAAATACAACCATGTTCTTTTTAAAGAGAAATACAAAGGAAGGATTTGAGTACAGACTGCAATACGAGTTTAAATCCTTTGCCACTTGGGAACCTGTGACATGGATACAGACACTATAACAGAAACACAGAGAGGACATGTCGTAAAACTGTGAAAACACACACACACACACACACGCACACACACACATGGTGAGTCAGTAACCTCGAAGTCTGTACATCCCACACTGTTAAAGCCTTGGCAAGCCTGCAAACGCATCCTGAGATCTCAGTCGCAGCCGCTGCTCTTCTCTCCATTTGCTCTGACGAACACGCATGCCAATAATATTTGTTTGGAATATGCCGGACCTTTCCGCCTCATCTAAACACCAGGGATTGCCCTGATGTGTGCATGTCAGATTAACACAGTGGAATAAGAGGCTGAATGAAACGAGAGGAAAAAAGCCTGTGGTGGCGGAGGGGGGGGCGTAGCATAGTGTTGTATGTGATCGTCACTGTCCTGGTTAGAGCAGATTTGTTGTTGTGGTCTAATCAAATGTTTTGTTTGTTTTCTTTGGACGACGACATCACAGATGCGCGGCTGTGTCGCGATGCTACGCGGTATGTAAAATTCATGTCGCTTGGCGCCACTGGATTACTGGTAAGTGTTCAGGAGATCATACAGTGTCAAATAAAGAAGATGGGGAGGGGGGTGTATCTCTGTGGTGTGTCAGCCTTCGCCCTCCTTCGCTCCTCACGTTTGATCACATCCCAGCATCTGCTCGACATAAGTTAAGTCTCCTCCAGCCAGATATTTACATTTTACAAATCTGTCTCTCTCTCTGATCATTGCTTTGGTTCTACGGAGGTCAGAGCCATGGTACCAGACTGAGGCTGGGGGCGCTCCTGAGCACTTTTGTTGCTGCAAATGGCCTCTGAGCTTCAGGCTTGCCCAAAACACTTAAGACCTTTATTACAGGCACTTAACGGGGGGGGGGGGGGGGGGGATGTATCTCTGAGGTGTGTCAGCCTTCGCCCTCCTTCGCTCCTCACGTTTGATCACATCTCAGCATCTGCTCGACATAAGTAAGTCTCCTCCAGCCAGATATTTACATTTTACAAATCTGTCTGTCTCTCTGATCATTGCTTTGGTTCTACGGAGGTCAGAGCCATGGTACCAGACTGAGGCTGGGGGCGCTCCTGAGCACTTTTGTTGCTGCAAATGGCCTCTGAGCTTCAGGCTTGCCCAAAACACTTAAGACCTTTATTACAGGCACTTAACCATGGGGCCCGTCGGTGTCGGCGATGGGCTCTAAGTCACAGATAATGGGCAGATACACACACACACCCGTAAGAACACACACACACAAACATAATGGTATCATTATGGCATCATCATCTGTTCTCAGTCAGCAGCATAAAGCTTCCACAGTGTCTGACACAGAAATATTAGTGTCGATCAGAAGGTTCCTGTGTGTGCATAACAGAGTGTGTTTATTGTGTGTGTGTGTGTGTGTGTGGAAGTGTTGTGCATAATTCATAAAATAATAATAATTTATTTTATTTATAGGCGCCTTTCTGGCACTCAAGGACACCGTACAACAAGAAAAACTATAAAGGAGCAATTACAAAATTACACAAATTAAGTTAAAATTGACAAACAGTGTATAAAAGTAACAAGTAAATAAGTTAAACAGATAAGACAGAAAAGACAGACAAGACAAAAAAATGTTGTGCTGTGTTGTGTGCGTCTTTGTAGAGTCCTTACAGAGTCTGACCGCTGCTGTTGTGCCATCATCGCTATGCATTGTCGACTATAAGTATGTAAACAGTTAGCACACAGAGTAGCGGTTTGGAAGGTGTGCGTGTGTGCTCCCGTGTAGCACGTTGCATTCATATGCATGTGTTTGTGTGCATGTCTGCGGGCTGGTTTCATTTCTTATTGCTTTTTTCCAGCGGTTGCGCAGGACAATTAGCATTCCAGTCTGTTCCCATGGTCTCCTATGAGATGTCTCCTCATTTGAAGATGAAACATCCCCTTAAGCTTAACTGAGTGTCAGAGAGAGTTGGGGTGGGGGGGGGGGGGGGGGGGGGGGGGGGGGGGGGGGGGGGGGGTCGAGAGACAGCGAGTTGGTGTCGGAAGGTCGAGATAAGCAAGCTGAATATGCAGTATTGCTCCACAGTCAAGGCTTTGAAGTGCCATGTTCACCTCAGCCCTGACCCACATGGAGAACTCTCAGCCTACAGCGCTGGCTGGGAAACAGTGAGCTACAAGGCAGCGGCAGGTTTCGCCTGAATGCAGCACCTGCAAATCAGGGGAGAAATACAATGGAGGCACAAGAAATGCTAATGTGTTCCAAATGCAAATTGCGCACACTTTGAGTACATTAGGGTACACACACTCGAGGTACACAGAAACATGCAGACACTTCCGCAGCACACCCGCATCGACCCTTTCTCCTATGAGTCATCCACTGCACCCTCATTCATCAATATTAGCACTCTGAGCGCACACACACACACACTACTGTACGATCCATGTGGGGACACTCACTGATAAAACACGTTTCCAGCCCCTTTACCGGAATCCGTCCAAAAGCCACCGCTACCTGTAGGAAACTCATTTTCCAACCTCATCTCCACATGAACCCACACACACATGCACATACACACATACACATGTTGTGCTGCACCATCCCAACAAGCAGTCTGCAGCCAAGTCGATGGGCTAAAGGATGATGTGAGGAGAGCATAGGACACGGAGCTGCTCTGCGGTTTCTAACCAAACAGTTGACTTTTAAGCATCTGGCACCATCTGCCTCGAGCTTTCCCTCATGGAACTAAGCTGACGTGCAAGAATTTGATCTTTTCTACCAGACTCTCTCATTTACTCATTTAATTTTCTCTTTTCCTCAGCAACTTTTTTTTTTTTGCCTCCCCCTATTATCTCCTCTCCCTTCGATTCTATCAGTCCGTCTCGCTTCATCCTCCCTCTTTGTATTACTCCCGACGCTCCCATCTGTGTATCTTCTTCTCCTCTCTCAGTGCATCTCTCTCGATTTCTCTATATTCGACAAGTCTTATCCCCCGGTTTCTGATAAAAAAGTAATAAGGGGTTCTAATGGCTTCAATTTCCGTCCCTCTCCTCTCCCGGCAATCCACTGTGTATTGCATCCCTGAAGACAGCCTTTGTTGTTTCTAAAACAAAGGGCCAATGTGTGCGTGAGTGTGTGCGTGTGTGTACCAGATATAAATGCAGGTGTGTATGTGCACTCCTGCGTGGAGAGAGAGAGAGAGAGAGAGTGTGTCGACTTTACTTCCCAGTGCTGTGCGAGTCGATGCTTTCAGCAGTCGTATATTTATGTGTGCAACCTCTCCCCTGTGATTCCACCCCACCACTTAGGCCACAGGTTTAATTGAATAGTGGAAGAGGTTGGCTGCTCTTGGCCTCGGCGGTAGACAGTAACCCCCACCGTCCATGCTCCAGGCTCGCCTGCAGCTATAAAACTTTTACAAAAGCAATCCCATGCACACTCTGGCCAGTGCGAACACAATATAAGTCTTGTTATGTGTGGGTCTGCGCGTGAGAGAAGGAAAACCGCTGAAGGTCAGCGTCCTTCTCCTCGCCTCCTCTCCCCTCTTCCCAGGCACCATAGATCCACTTTTAATCTCCTCCTGATTTCCGACCAAGTGTAAAGAGATCCAATTTGGGCTTTGGCTCTATCCTACTCCATTACTCAGACAATGGCTTGTGCCACCACACAGGATAAATGGGTCTCATAAATACTCCATCTGAAAAGGGATCCACGCACACGTACCCTTATGGTCTCTATATATTGTTTGACCCACTATTTCACTTTTGCTTTTTCATCCCCTTTGTTTAAGATGACAAAATACCTGCCTATTTCCAACACACTTTATTACTTAGATTCATCTAAATCATTGTTGTCTGTTTGTGTATGAATACTATGGCTCCTTTTTAGCTTTCTAGCAGTGAGGGCCTGCGATGTTGAGCCGGCAACATGATTCATATTTGTGTCTGCTGAGTGACAGCAGAGGCGGCTTCTGTCAAAGTAGCAGTGTCAAAGTTAACTTGAAACAGTATATGAGCCTTCATTGCATCTTTTTCAAATTCGGATCGTCGGATATTTGATCTTTTTTAGCAAATCAAACCCATGCATACAAACAAACAGACAGAGCTGTACCTTTCATTATTTGTTTCACTACTTGTTACAATTTGTTTCAGTGAAAAACTGGAATTTTCTTCAGAAAACAAAATGTGGAGCCAAATGTCTCTTATCAATCTAAATGCTCTGTCTCACTCTCTCCTAAATGAGGAGAGAGTGAGTGGCAAGACAGTAACAGGGGCTGGGAGTTAGGAGTAGAGCCATGGCCACATGACCATCCCTCTGCCGCTCTGAAGGTGTGGGGACGATGGTGGGATGGAGGTAGTGTGCAGGGCTAGATGAAGAGCTAATGGCTATAGATGGTGACTTTTGGGGAGCGAGACACGTTATTCTGTGAGGGCTTGGTTGAGAGGCCTCTAAAAGCCTGAGGTTCCAGGTCAGATCTAACCACCATCAGTCCCTCGACTAAGCGAGGGATGTCCGGATGAGTAGAGCCCACAAACCCTCAACAACTACAGACCCACAACTCCACCGTTTACTACAAGGATTTGTCCATTTCCATTTCCTGTCTGCGCTCTCGTGTCAGCGTGTGCAGCAATATCCGCCTCTCTGCCAAATAGTCACGCCATTTCTGATGTGTCAGTGTTCCAGCCGATTCATATTATAACGCTACCCAACAGAATGAGAACAAGATGATAGTCAGCATGTCCTGCATGTTCACGTATATTTAACGTGTCATGAACTGACAGGGAAGAAAAGCTATTGAAAGTAAAGTCGCGTTTTTTTCCTCATACATTACCTGGCTTCTAAGATAAATAAAACCAGTAGCGCACACACACACACACACACACACACACACACATATATACATACACACAGACACACATATAACGCTACCCAACAGAATGAGAACAAGATGATAGTCAGCATGTCCTGCATGTTCACGTATATTTAACGTGTCATGAACTGACAGGGAAGAAAAGCTATTGAAAGTAAAGTCGCGTTTTTTTCCTCATACATTACCTGGCTTCTAAGATAAATAAAACCAGTAGTGCACACACACACACACACACACACACACACACACACACACACACACACACACACACACACATATATTTACAGTTGCATTGCATGTAAATTCCTGACGGCAATCGTGCTATGGATTTTATGAGAGCCTGTGATCATTTCTTCCGAACAAGAAAAAAATAAAAAAGATAAACCAGTTGACAAAACAATTGCAAGGTACATTTAGTACATCTGTTCTGGAGCTGTCAAGTGTATCACATAAAGAAGATGGATTTGCCCAGTTGTGCTGAAAGTGTGGAAGTTTTCATTTTCCGTTTCAAACTTCTCACCCGTTTTGGCTGTGAGATTGTTTTGTTCGCCGCCGTTTCCAAGGTCATTACGGACTCTCAGACTCCGCGTAAAATAAAGAATTTAAAGTCTCTGCACGCTCACATGTGTGTTATATTTATTTAATTTGACATATTCCTTTCTTTCTATAAAAGGTCAGAAGGTCCCAGTGATGTGCATATTTTCCGTTCTAAAAGAATCCCCCCCAGGTTGAGTCAAACTGCTTGCAAGATCCTAATCAAAGGGGAAATGAATACTCAGAGTGAACATTTTTAACAAAACAGGAATTGAACAGAACCCAAAACTTGACTTTGACATCTTGTCAGCTGTTAAAGCCCTGTTGTATTGACATTTATAAAACAGCAGACAACAGAATCCTCAATGTGATATACATGATGAAACTGCTGAGAAAATATATTTGGTTGCTTAGTGACTATAGCTACATACAGCTATTTGGAGTGTTGATAAGGGAAGGGTGAGACTCCCCTGCCCACAACACGACATTGGGTCCACTGCAAAATAAGATTTAGATTTATTGTCTCAACAAAACCAAGACCTATGTTTGAAAGCCTGAAAGCTATGACTGTAACAGAGAAATGAACCCACCATTAAGCTAAAAGGGTCCGTGTTACATGTGGCACAGGATGAGAAGCAAATGCAGCAGCACATATAAACAGCAGCAGCATGTTTTGATATTTCCATGATGGAGGAGAAAAGCACTCGGCGCGGCTTCGCGGTTTAAGGAAGTGCTGAAGAACATGGTAACCACACTCCTCCTCCTCCTCCTATCAAAGTCCTACCAGCTTTTAATGCCATTGCTGTTGTCATTCACACTCACTGGGTATAATAACATGCACAAAGGTAGACATAGACATAAACTCCCCTGTCCAGACCTTCACTTATTTTGCATTACACCATGCTGATTATACAGACGAGTCAGTATCAGTTTCAGAGCTGATGTCAAACAGTGCACCGCTGTGTATAAGCACGGACAAGAGTTCAGTGTGGTCCACAGGAAACGCAGCCGAGTTAATAAGGTTTCTCTAATCCGCGGCCCCCAGTGCGGGAACATGCTTTCTCATTCACATGACATCTAAGAAATAAGGTTACTACAGTAAGCTGACAGTAACCCGATTACTTCGGATAAGCACGTGTAAATGGCAGTCACTGATGCCCCAATGTTAAAAATCAATTTCACTCCAATCTGCTGCTGCGTATGTTGCCACCTGCCACCATGTCCTGAGAGCTGCTGCATCCGAGACGATGGCCTCTAACAATCACACAGCGCCACGGACGTCTTACGAAAAGCGAAAATACAACCACTAATGAAAAATGGAAAGATGAAACGAAAGTGGGGGGAACAGATTCAGCCATCAGCTTCCCTTCACATCTGTTGCTCCACATGCCTCGCTCTCCTTCCCTCCCTTCCAAGGTGCCAGGCGCTGCGCTCAGCTGGTGGAGCGAGCGAGGAAGTAACAAGGGAGAGACACAATGAAAAGAGAGGTGAGGTTCGGCGAGGCCCAAATGGCTACGCCGCTCCAGGCGATGCATCGGCATCATAAAGGCCCAAAGAGGCGAGTATTTTTGTCATGTGTTATTTATCATCTGCCTTTCTGAAAGCCAGCTCCACGAGACGGGAGAATAAGAATGGCTCAAATGGCTCCGAATATAAACTCCATCTCTTGTATTTAATATCAAAAGACAGGAGGCAAAATACTCAAACACATTTGGACAGTAGCTTGTGTGTAAAACTTTTGGAACAGTTATTGATTTACTCTGACAGTGGAACGCTTTTAATATTTCAAAAAAAAAAAAAAAAATTCAGCGCTGCAGTCGATAACGAATAAATCCGACGCAGTTTCCTGTCAAAGTTGCCTCGCACATTCGTGAGAACATAGCTGTCTGGATGCTAATTTTTTCAAACAAATCAACAAAAGTGAGTTGGATTTGGATAAGAGATATTCCAGTTGTTGGTAAAACTCTGACATAAAATAAAATAACACAAATACTTTCTATTCCATCCGTGCGGAAAGCACCGCCGACTTTATGCAGCTGCTGCATAAATGCAGCGTTGCCTGAACTGCAGTGCTGCTTGAATTGCAAGTGGGGACCCAAACTAGGTCACAGCCAGCGCCGATGTGGGATCCGGGATAAGAGGAGCCAGCGTTTTTCCGAGTTATTGTGTTCGCAGTATGTGAATGGAAAATCATGCACCTGCACCTTTTGTCAACTATCAATGAACAATTCATGGTAAAAAATGACTCTGGAGCGAAAGTTCCCATTGACATTTCAAACAAATACACACACACACACACACACACATATATATATAAATATATATACTGCTGCTGTCCTTGGTGCTGAACAGCAAAAACAAAACCACCTTAATAAACCCTTTTATTTCACATTCAATCTTCAGCACTTGTTTATCATGATAAAGTGCTCTGCCATTTACACCACTGGCAGATTTTTTTGAAGTGCTCGTTCAAAAGTATAAAAATGTTACGACTCAATAAAAGACAAAATGACTATGTGAAGACAGGGTAAGAACAGAGAGACGAATGCAGACATCACTGCAGTAAATCTAAGCCTAACATGGCAGGAGTTCACACTGACTAATTCCTGTTGATTTGACTTTTTGTTCCAGCTCCGGCATGTCTGCTGCTACTCCACCTACTCCTACACTCAAACCCAGTGTAGAATATTTTAATTTCATCTCTTCTTTTATTCACTTTCACTGGTGAGCAGGAGTGTCTCTTCAGTGTCAGTGCTGATGGAGGTGGTGGGGTAACAAAGTTTGACAAAGACATCTTTGGAGAAAGACATCGTAGCAGCTGTAAAACTAACACACGGGAAAAAACAATACAACTTGTGAAGATGATGTGTTTCTAGTGCAATATGAAATAGAGGATTTTGGAGGAATTGATATGGAAATATGTCTGTTAGAGATTTATTTACTTACTGCCTTTAAAGGCCTTTAACAAGGCGTATTTGTGTTAAGGGTCTAGTTCAGAAAGTCTCACAATTTTACATTCATTTTGTATAAACAACTCTGACTGAAAAAAAAACTTACTATATTTTTTTTAACTTTTTAATTGAGTATAATGGGCAAAAAAACAATCCATTACAGCAAGTGAAATGCACAGCGCTCTATAAAATAACATCCTGCAAAATGATCTGTTTAACGGTGACAAGCCAGATGAAGGCCAGATGAATTTTCCTCTGCCTTTCTCTTGAACTTTATTTTGAAAGTGATTAAAAATATTACTGGTGCACTTCCACGTCCCGGTCTCCAGGTCACGACCTCAGGTTCAGATAGATCGACTGCTACAGAAAACCTTATTGATTTGCTTGGCTGGGTCGGCTGCACGACAAAATTACACGACATAGTGTTGTTCAGCCTTTTCCAAGCCTGGATCGAGTAACTTCTCTCAAACCGAAGATGCCAAAGAAAAAGAAAAGGAAGAAATGAGGTCAGTGGCGTGTTTGAGAAAAACCAACACACCCACGTGAAGGAAATAAAGTTGCGTTTTTGCCTGCCACTGCCAATCTTCTATTTCCCCTGCCTTTGGAATTACTCATTTTATTAGCACGATGACTGATAGCATAGTCAAGGAAAACAAAATCAAACAGGGAATCAACATCTGAGACATGTTAATACAATCCTGCACAGAGAAAGACGAGGAGAGCAGGCCGACCTCGGGAGACACTTGACCCTGCAGCTGCAACGCCGGCCAAAATGTATCTGTACAAGAACTGAAACAAAAATGAATCAAAAGGGACATGAAAGCGTCGTCTCTAACCCGCTCTCTTGCACTCGAGAGCAAAAACGTGGCTTTCAGAAGTCTGATTTGACTGAAGAGTGGGAACCAAAAGGAGACCACCATGATCGGGGGGCCACAATGACACCACATGAGGCCAGCTAACGAAAGGGATGAAAGACTCGCAGTTCTGAACAGAGAACCATTAGCTGCCCACTTTGTCGGAACATGCAGCCCAGAGATGGCAGCCTGATGACGGGCTGAAAATGGGAAATTCAAATCCAGAGCATAGCCAGAGCCACGAGCCACGCAAAATGTCAAAAAAAACATGTCTGCTCGTGTTTACCTCTGTGCCCATGGAAATGCGCCGCATCTTAAATCTCGCTTTCCCGTGGATACCGTCGATGGCGTTCTCCCTGACAGAGACCTCTGACAGCTTGATAAGCCCAGGTCCAGTCTGGAATCTGATACGGGCAGTTGCCAGTGCGGAATGCTGACTTGATCAATGAATCTGATTTCTTCTGCCACACTCGGCCAGAGGTGTGGGCGATTTAACAGAAGTCAAACTGACTGAACCTTCACCCAATCAGCCGACATGATGGTGCATGTTGTGAGCACTAACGTTGAACAGATGCTTTGCATTGTCTACGCCCTGACTGTGCATTTTTTTGTGCTCTCGTCCAGTGCAACAGAAGTGAATGGACTGCCTACACTTCTTCCACCCCCTCCACCCCCTCTTCCCTTCATTTTACACACCACCTTTTCCCATTTCTGCCTGTGCATGTCCCCGTGTCGCCACACCGCCTTCCCTCTCGTTCTCCGGACACGCAGATGACACGGGGCTTGGCCAGACAAAGTGATTCCACAGTGGCGAGGTCTGTCGGGGAGAGATAGCTGAGACACAGCCTCACTGCTGGAGATGGATTCAGGCTGCAGGGGGAAGGAGGACCTGAGCCGCGGAGAGCGTGGACGGGGAGAAACTGGTGAGACACCAGGGGATGGAGACCATATTTGAATGCACGCACGGGTTGTGGTATGGAGAGCCTGTTTAATGAGACTCAGAGGAGAGGGAACTTTTTTAATGTACTTTGTTTTATCCCTTTCCTTGAACACCTCTATTAAATCCTGGAGGAGGTTTGCTGGCACCGTCTGAATGAGCTGCACCACGAGAAGAAAATCTGTTGCTGACCCACTTCCCTCAGCCCTCAGTGTGTCACTTATCTGGAGGAAGGCAACACACACACACCACACACACACATTCCACTGTCTAGCACCTCAGAGGCCCACACTTTGGCTAAAAATAGAGCTACACACCAGTGCTCGGTTCCGTGAAACTTTGGAGCTCTCAGATAACAACTCACTGGATACAGGCTGGCCCCTATTGATCCTGCCTCAGGTTTCATCTCTAACGCGCGCACACGTCCATCCTTCAGTTCCCTCGCCGGCGTGGAGCAATAAAGTTTCAGGCCGTGAACTCTGCCCCTCCCTTCGTCAGAGACAATGAAAAGAAGAGGACAGACCCGTGTCCAGCTGCCGCGCACGTCGCCGTTTTGTCTCTGCTGTGGAATGTGTGTAACGTGTCTGTATGCACGCGTCTGACTGACAACTACTAACAGGCGTGTTCAGACTGTGGCCAAGTGGGACTGTGAGGAGTCTATTTTAGGATTTATATATATACACACACACACACACACCATATATATATATATATATATGAAGCCCAAAGGGAAAATAATAAGCCAAGATGATATAAATGATTAAAGCTGCTTGGCCAACAGACACTTAAAAAAAGAAAAGAAAAATCACACCAGCACTGGCTTCCAAAAGTTAAAAGAGGAATCTTCTAACCAGAACAAAAAGCTCCCATCCATCTGTTGTACCTCTGGACGTGGGTGGCATTTATTCTGGACGGCTGGAGTGTACTTTACAGAGTCTGCACTTATCCTTTTAGGTGGGGGGGGGGGGGGGGGGTGGCGGGGGGGGGGGGGGGGGGGGGGGGGGGGGGGTTCAGTAACAGGCATCAGATGGGCTGCCTATGGATTTTACTACACCACCACACAGCTGTGACTGTCAGTGTGTGTTCACGTGAGACACAAAGAGAGATGTCGAGGAGAGAGAGAGACAGAGAGACAGACAGAGAGAGAGAGAGAGAGAGAGAGAGAGAAAGAACACAGAGACTTGGAAATGGCAGCATTTGACAATGCCAACTGGCCCAGTCGTCTCCGAGGCGTAACATCCACACATGCCACACACACACACACACACACACACACACACACACACACAGAGAGAACATCCTCCACTCGGAGCAGTGGTGCCATACCTCATGTGCACACACACTTTGACTCTGCATATCCGTGGCACATGGACAGACTGGCTCAGCGGTGCAACTCGCGCCATCCCCGTCATCTATCTGACACAGGCACGATGGCGAGGCCGTGTGGTAC
The DNA here is from genome assembly GCA_016785345.1 of Trinectes maculatus. Taxonomy (NCBI): domain Eukaryota; kingdom Metazoa; phylum Chordata; class Actinopteri; order Pleuronectiformes; family Achiridae; genus Trinectes; species Trinectes maculatus. Next base: position 942,448 of record JAFBJQ010000405.1, on the reverse strand, counting down.
GGTGTCACTTGACCGGCATGTCACAGTCTGACACACACCAGAGCTGCATGTCTAAGCTACTGATGGAACGGAGCTGTAATCCAGCAGGAAGGCAGAAGCTGTTTCTTTAGGGCCTGCTGTTAAATCCCCCTCTACCTCTGCAGCCTGCCTGCTGCAGTGGCATGTTGACCCCTGGCCCAGTTGTTCTGGCACTATTGATGAATGAGGGGGCTGCGGAATATGAGTCACATAAGACGGAGGATTGTGCTGGTGCGTGCATGTTTGCACACGTGCGTGGGAGGCGGCTGAGACAGCTGACTGAATGTAAGCGTAAGAAATAAAAGTGTGAGTGCGCGTGCGCGTGTTTGCACAATACGTGTGCGTACCCATACATTCACAGTGTAATAAAAAAGTCCACACATCTCCTATAGAGCTGAATGGAAAGGTAAACTCAAGCAATATGTGGCGGGTGATAAAAATCATCTGCCTGTGGATTGTGGCTACAGACGAAATATTTGTGGTTTCTTGCCGGGTCGTTTAATATGTGTGACGGCTTTCTTGTTTCACTGATGAGACTTTATTTTCTGCAGTAATGCTTCCTGGCACACTGATTAGAAGAATCATCCTGTTTCCAGTTCTTTCATTCAAAAGACAAAAAGTATTTGTCAAGTAAATGTGTATTTAGCAACACATGTTTGCCCTGTTGAATGTTTAGACCTTAGAGGAAGACAACGGCAGCTGAAGGAAATAAACAACAGGATATATATATATATATATATATATATATATATATATATATATATAAACATAAACATATATATATTTATATATATGTTTTGATCAAGGCTTTATGAAGGAAAACAAAAGCAAACGTGAGATTGTTGCTTTCATTGTGATAAGTATGATCCTTACTGACCATAAGTGAACAGAAACATCAATTTGCTTGATTGTCAATTAAGTTCACATCAGCGACACACAAAACTATTCCTTCGCGGTCATGTCCGAACAAGAGGAAGCAAAGCAAACAAGGTGATTATCGACGTCAGCGGTTTTCCAACAGTGGAGCACAAACAGAGTTAGGGAAAGCGAGGCTTTACATATTGACACACGGGTGTTTGTGTGTCACTTGACCTTGTGGTCAGCTTGTTTCAGAGGCTTCACAATCGAAGACGGCTCCGGCTCTGGACAGACTCGTTCAGGCAGCTGTGTCAATACGCGCCGGTGCTAAATGCATCCGCGTTACGTGACGAGCCGCGGCACAGGGCACTTTATGACCACTGACACTATGGCTGTGTTACACAAGGCTCATGCACCGATTCTCCTCTCGCTTGGACATCGCACTTCATTGCACTTCTTCATTATGCACACACCAAATGTTAAAACTCAACTTTAATCAAATTGAACCTGTATTCTGCATCGCATGTCCTTTGAACTGGAGCCGACGGAAACAACATTTCACATCCATGCATATTTAAATTCTCCGTTTTGTCAACATGTTTAACACAAATCTCTTTTCACCTCTTTAGACGAGAACGACGATCATGGAATGATGTCCTCATACTGAAAACGTAGCAGTTGCTATGGAACGCTCTGAATTATACATGTCTCTCCTTTGACAGTTGCCATGAACATTTACACAACAGACTGTGTCAATGTAATAACAGTGTTCTACTGCCGCGCACTCCTGTAATTGGTTCATGATGTGTTTGCTGATCCACATGGAAGTGGATCGAGAATCTTTTGTTTTGTTTCAACCGTACAAAACAGGCTAGGTGTGAAATCCCTCATAGCGAGCCTGGCCTGGCCTGGACTGGGATGGTTGTTGTGTTGTGTTGGACCCGTAAAACCCTTTGATGCTCAATACACATAGCCACATATGCTTTCCGTTTCAAGCCGAAATCTATGTGTAACCTAGACGACATGGTGTGTTTATGTGTGCCATACAATACAAGAGTATGCCTGGCAGCCAGGAGCAAGTCAAGCTCTGCTTGAGCCGGCGGTGTAATGTGGTCAGGGTTTAAAGCCAGCAGCCTGGGCCAGCTGGTCCCTACAGACCTGCTGGCACTGGACAGCTTTGTGTATTGTGTGTCAGTGTGTGGGCATTGCAGTGCGTTTGCAAATGCCAGCAGCTGCTGTCCTCACACCGATTTCCCCGTTCCCGCACACACACACCTGCACAGCATCTGAAACATTAATACGCTTTTCACTCTTTGACCTAGTCAGCACACCGCCGCAGCCGGAGAAGCATTTGTCTTCAACGAGTCTTCAAGCAACCGCCGCGCGAAACTTAATCAAAGACATCGCAGACAATAAAGAAACAATAAAACAGCAGGCCGCTGCGTTCCCAACCGGGGCGTATATCCGCCTGTTGCCCATGGGGTTACAGCACGCAGCTTCACGAGTCAGCAATTTCTCAAAGTAATATTTCTGCTTTGCGTCCGGCCTTCTCTTCCAGTGAAGCAAACGACGCTACGAGTGTGAACCCATTCATTCAACTCATTCAAACAGCTTCTGCGATTCACATCGTCGGTACGTTGAATTGAGGACGGCGCTCATTGGCTGCAGTGGGTGTCAAAGGTTAGTTCAAGGGTCATTAAGCGGCTACTTCTTCAAATAGCCCCCTAAGCTGTGCTGATATCTGATGACGAAATCGTATCAGTGTATACGATTGTCTTGGACTCACTGTACATGAATAGTGGAAATCTGAGCTTTCTCATCTCCAGGCCCCTTTGTTGTGGCATCGCTCCATGCTAATGCCTCTGGGATTTTTCTGAAATTCCACCTGTGGTACACCACAGTGACTGGACAGAGTTCACAGAGGCACAGCCCAGTGTATATTAAGGTCCCACAGCCCGCAGTGCACGTCAGGGCAAAAGTCAAACCATTACGTCCAACAAACTCCCCCTGGACCAAATGTGGTGAAATTGTGTCACAGATCGGGACAAGGGCATAAAACAATTTCCCAAAGTTTAGAGCGTTCCTGGAAAAACAGTGGCAGGAATAATTGTAAAATAAACTGAGTTTGAAACGAGGGGGACTTTTTGCAGTGGAGATGAACTTGGACGGGGTTTGGGTTTACTTTTGGTTGACTCAGTTCTCTGCAGTGAGCTTTGCCTCCCTGTACGACTGAAGTGTCCAAAGCCTTTGACGAACATTCCTTCAGGCAAAGCAGAATTATTCCATTTGTTTCTGTTGATTTATTAGCAACTACGTTGCTAAGACTGTTTTCCAGAGTAGGGGCACAGCTCTGTGGATAGCGAGTGCAATGATCTGACTGGTCCTGCACGTTGGTCGAACAAATAATTGTCTAAATATATTGCATGCCAAGTGACCTTGCTGTGACCTTTCATCTATCTTCAGGGTCATTATTTAGTATTTGCATGTACTATTAATACTATACTAAGAAGCTATATATTTGTCTTTTAGAGGTTTATAATTTAAACTTGGGGCCATTACAAAAGGTAAACATGGTCTAATTTTACGAATATGCATTATTTGTCACAGAACGTACATTTGCTGTAATTTGTCTTTTGTCTTTCAGCCCAGATTTGTCAGCAGCATAATTCAGTCATATTTTCTATTCTTAGGCGTCTCAAACAACTGTAAACACCTCCGTAGCCATGGCAACAATGCCGTCATCCCTGCTGCCTAACTGGCTTGTTAAGTGTTCTCGATACATGTTACTGGGTGAGAACAAATAAATAAATAAATGAGGCAATTGAGACCAGATTTTTTTTTTTTTAAGCGGGCGAGGACTTCCTGTGCCCCAGACATTGGCTGATGTGACTTGGCAGACCTTTTACATGCAGCAAAAACTTATGTGACACAGGAGAATTAAGGGGTAAAAACCAAAAAGCATAAAACATTCATCACTGTTGTTATAACTGAAACAGTTGAGGGGAAACAGACTTTAAAATGAACATAGTGACAGGGTTTGCTCGATGCTGGAGCTCAGCCAGACTGATCCAGCTCTCACTCTTCATACTAGTGAAGATGAAGTATAGGGAAGTGGGGGTCACCGCGGGACTGAAGGGAGGGGGGGGGGGGGGAGAATACAAGGAAATGATGGGGTGGGGGGGGGGTAGAATACAAGGAAATGATGGTGTGAGTGGATGAGAGAAGAGAGAGAGACCTCTGTTTTTCCTTCCACTCCCAAGGTTGTAGTCAACCTTAAGTGCATTCAAAAAAAGGATCCCTGCAGGGAGACTTGTTGGTGTCCAAACCAAAGGTGGCCAAGCATTAGCTGCATCTCTTTGTTGTCCTCTCTCTCTCACACACACGCACACACACATGCACACACACACACACACACACACACCCATATCGTGGCTGCTGCCAGTAAGACTTTTTGCTTCGTCAGTAAACAGTTGACCGTCCTTGTCAGTGAAATGTTTATGTGGCTGGCCATAGGCCTGGTGAAGCTGGCAGAGAGAGCTGGCGCAGTAGATAAGACTCCAGATGAAAGAGGAGCGCCATGATAAATAATGACACGGCGCCACCGACGAATAATTACACAGAGAAAAAGCGAGAGAAAGTGGGATATTTAAAGTCACCACGGGGAGATTAGCAAAGTGTGTGTTTTCAAGACCTATGGCCGCGCGCCATCCGACGAGACTGATACGCATCTGGGCTAACTGCTGCTCAAACAGAGCTCACCGGGCCGGAACAGCAGAATGAGCCGGCGTACACGCTGCAAGGTCAACTCACCACGGAGCCATTCTCGATGACAGTGCAGAAAATGGGAGGAATTTATTTGCCCTACCGCTTTTACACATAAACCAGCAGCACTGTGCTTCACAGCTGAAGTCTTCCTCTTCTAATGCCGCCGTAATACGGTTTTAAGTCTCACCCATTTCTCACCTGAGTCGCCCAAATCCACATTTGATCAATTAGTCTAATTAGGCCAGAGCCTTCCTGCCAGTGTTTGAGATGCTGTGGTGACATCGTAGACAAAATAAAACTCTCTGTCCTTGAAAAGTGAATTTCATGTTTTCATGTTTTAGCAGTAAACTTGGCTCTATAACTTGTATTGTTATTGTGGCACCAATTTGTCAACACGTCTATTGTTATTTGGCCAACAGAGAGAAATCTAGTAGTTCCCAAAATCCCCTTATAATTATGACTGGAAGGCTGACCTGATTCCCCCCCCGAACACACACACACTTGACTGCTTGTATTTACGGTCTGTACAATGAAATAAATAAATAAACGCTGCACCGTGCCGTGTACATGTCTCAGTTGTTCCCGGCTCTCCCAAACCCCCGTGACGCCCACTCCCTCCCACACTCGTCTGAAATTCAGCCAGCTTCCTCCTGGAAAGCAGATCTGAGTCTTTGCTGCAGGTTGGGACTGTTGCAAATCCATTACATCAGATAAAGGAGGGGACAGAAACCTGATGCTGCTTTAGACCCCTGTGGGGATGACAGAGACGAACAGATGAGAAATGTGGGATTACTCCACTTCCTCCTCATTAGGTCTCCACAGAAAGAGTGTGGGGGGGGGGGGGGGGGGGGGGGGGGGGGGGGGGGGTCCGTTGCAGCCGTATGTCTTGTCATCTACTCTTAAAGTAATCTGATTGCGGTGTGGTGGAAGAGGGGATGGTGTGAGGGCCGCTGGTTGTCAAAAACAGCCCTGTCCCAGCATCCTGATATGAGAACAACCAGGCCCAACAGAAAAATAGGAGAGAAGAGAAGTGGCATGTTGCCAGGTTGGTGGTAAGCCTTGTATTTGTCAGGCCCCACGGTGAGCAGAGGCCAGTCAGCCAACTAATAATCCCCTATTTGAATAATGGCTGTTATTCTATTTCACTCCCAGCTTCTCTCCATTTAGGCCGGTTATAATTTCCTCTCTTATCTATGGCTGAGCTCCCGCAACTTATGAGAGCTCAATCTGCATCTCTCCACAGACCCATTGAATGCTAAGTGAGAGCAATCATAGATCATTTCCCCCTTTCAACACCTTCCTACTCTTCCCTCACCGTCTCCCTCCCCTCGTGCTGGGTGGTTTCCTGACTGCTTGGTGACTGCTCTCCACCCTGCACCACCAACCGTGCAACACGATAGCAAAAATTTAAGGCGGATGTTGCAGAGATGAAACCACGCACGTCGTCGGGCGCCATTGGCCTGCACTCCAGAATCCTTGCTGTAAGAGTTTGGACAGACAGAGGAGAGACAAAGAGCAGAGGCAATGTGGGGGGAGGAAAAGTAGTACGGTGCAAACAGAAACCTGCCACCAGAGGATAAAAGCAAAGTTCAGCTGGTGCCATTACGATAACGACGACTGCACAGAGCCAGAGCCCATGACAGGGGCTCACAGCCATGGTCAGAAAGTGCTTCCAAGACATGCTGTGGTAATGGGATTTGAGGCAGCGCTGCACTCCAGCTCTGATTACAACTTGGAGCAGGATGTAAACTCTCTTCCCAGGTTTTGCAGAGGAGCACGTGAAAAGCTGCCTTCTCTCCCGGGATGTCACCGAACAAACAGTCGCACTCAGTAGCTCGCCGGAGTCACGGCTCCCATCGTCTCAACCGACACACGGCAAAAGACTGAGCTAAATAAAACGCTCCCCATGTTCCGACTCATCAGACATTGTTTCTTTCCTTGCCCGGGACTATGTTTAGCCCGAATTCACCTCACAGTCAGTTTTTTGATGCGACAACTGACGTGTATAGGAAAAAAAAAAAAGATGAACAGAAGCATCACAGGAATAGTTTGACATTTGTGAAATATGCTTGTTGACTCTCTTGCTGAGAGTTAAATGAGAAGATCAATACATGTCGCCGGGAAGCAAAGCGGAGAAGCCACGGGAAGCCTGTACCCCTGCTGCTGTTCTGTTCACCTAACTGTAATTTATTTTTTTATTTCAATATCTTTAAGTCCATGAACTAAACAAATGTGTTACAGTGTTAATTAGTGAGCTTTTGAAGGCCTGGTAGATCAGATTCCTGGAAACGGACATGCTGTTTCCTCAAGCTCCCAGTCAGTCCGGCTTTTCCTAACAGTCCATGCTAAGAAAATAATGAGTTACAGACTAGTTTGAGTCTATATTCCACTGAAACATTCCGACAGCAATTATAGAAGAACATCATTCCAGACCACGTGTCATAAATATTTTTAGTGCTAGTCGTTATCACCTTTCCTTTGGTGCTGCATGGCTCCTAACGGCCTCTTATCGTGGCTGCATTTCTGCGCGTGTTCAGCTGGAAGTCTCACTCATCACTGTCAAGTATGGCCTCTGTCTTCTATATATAGCTCGCCAGGTCAGAGGAGGACGCGTCACAACAACGACTGTGTCCTCACCGGCCCTGCTGTTCTGACAAAGCTGCGTCTCAACACTTGGCGAGAACTTTGAATATCTAACCGGCGACCAGCACTGAATATCTTTATCTGACAGCATTGTATTTACTATTTCCCACTCGCTCCACAACATCTCCGCTGCTCTGTCCTCCTATCTATTATTTTTCAGAGCTGCCACAAAAACGTTAGTGAGACATTAGGAAAGTGGAGCCGGCGTCGATGTTCATTTACATGGTTGAGACAAACGGCGGCGCTTGGTGAACCGCCGAGCGAGCTCACTGTGGAAGCAGCGTGGGTTCATTAACATTTTGTGACTGCTGCTGAACGCACCCTGCTGGCCCGTGTCCCAGTCCACTCGACCTTCATTAAAACAGACTCAGGCTCCAAAAGAGCGTCTATTTGACTCCATCATCAACAGACTGAGGACTGAACTGACCTGTACTTCTTATCCCAACTTAGTATCTTGCCTGTAAAAATATTAACCCAAAACTTCAAATGTTATTTTTTTTTTTAAAAAAAGGAAATGCTTTGAGCATCTAGAAAGGGAAGTAAAGCAAACATGTATGTAAAGGTAATGTAATGGTTTAAAGTTATGGCACTGTGAGGTGCTTTGAATAAATGTGTGGTAAAAGACCTGTCACTTCACACTATTTGCATTTGAGCTGAGGTTCACAGACTGCTGGCCTGGCATTCTATCAGCATCATGCATGAAATGCTTTGATGTGAGTTATCCAATTTTTATTTTTTTTTCCTGTGTGTGAGCAGGTCAAGAGAGCTGACTCAGCAAAAGAAAATTCAGGATATGGCTCCCACTTTGATTAAGGCCTTTGTGAAGAATGGAAACAAGAAACAGTGGTAATTTAAGACACTGTAGTTTACCTATCTATCTGTAGTTTATGTCTGTATCTGCGTGAGAATTAATTTCACTCACACACAGACATAACAGAAAAACAGGAAGCAAGAGGTCAAAAGCTTTGATTAGTACCTGCTATTTGTGTGAAACGGTAAGCTGCTAGCTCCATTTGCTAAATGGCAAACGTTCATTATCATCCCAGTCATTAGTCATCCTGTGTGTGTGTGTGTGTGTGTGTGTGTGTCTGCATTGATGCAAGTGTGGAGAGCTAGTTTTAACTATACAGGCATAAATATTCTCAAATATGCTTAGAAAATATAGATATTGCAACAAAATGCAATGACTTCAACTCGAGAAATACATGAATAGCTTGCAGTCGGTGCAGACAAAATGAAATAAATAAATAAAATGTTTGATTACCTGTTTGTGTGGTGGTCAGTGACGGGCGACGGCAGTGAGAGAGAGAGAGAGAAAAGAAAAGGAATAACAAGTTAGAAAAATCTGATTTCAATTGAAAGTCTGAAAACATGATGCGGGTTCTCATTATTTTGACGTAGAAGCTGACACAGCTGTCGAAGATACAGAATTGTAGAAAGTTTCTGTTTCATCAGGACTGCGGCAGGCCACCTTTGAAAGCACAGAATGGATTTTCATCAAGGTTCAACCTCACTTCTATTTTAATACCTGCCATCCTTCACGAAGAGTATCACAAGACTGGATAGCTCATATGCTAATATCTTCAGTTCTAGAACAAGGGAAAAAATACAGATTTGTTTTTTTTTTCTTGACTTGCGCAGTGCTTTATCTCCGTTTGAATCCCAGCGCGTCTGTTTTCCCAGTGTGACACTAAGACTGGCAAGAAAACAACGTTTGTAGGAAAATCTCCATTTTAAAGGTATAATGATTGCAGGATGTTAATAGCCACCAATCAGGAGCTGTGATTGATGTGATATCACTGAATATCCCTGCAGCCTTGAGTTAAAAATAATCTTCATGAAGACCTATTTGTTGCACTTGACAATCAGCATGTTCTTAGTAGTCAAAGCTGTGCTTTGTCAGCAGTATCACAGGTTAGCAGACCTTGACATGGGAGCTACTCCAATAGAAACCCACTCTGGCTCCCCATAATTCTTTCTTTCTTTCAGTACAACAACATAAAACTCGGAGGAGGAGGTCGTACACATGATTCTCCGCTCCCTCTACATTTATCTCCGTCCTCGTGACTCTTTTTTCCTCATCATCTTGCTCCGTGGGCGCAGCCGAGTCAGGAAGTGTCGCAGATTAGCTGCTTGATCGCTGACCTCCTCAGATCCAGAAAGTTCATTTAACTCCTGTACGCAGTGTCGCTCTGCGCAGCATTTGTCTCGGAGCCTCGCATTGTGGGAAAATGGTTGAAAATTGGCTTTCTCAAGTCCAATGGTCCCCTTCATAGATCACTGAGATGTCCTCCAGATAGCCAACTCACATCCACTAGCAACGCAGCAAGCTGAAATGGCGTTCCCTGATGGCTCTCTTTCTCCGCCCGGGCTATCAGATCAACTTCCTTGTATGCTGGCAACATCCTACACTGATGCCGATTAGCTCCGGATGCAAGAATTTATTCCTGACGTTGGCTTGTGTGTTAATAATTTAAAATAAAGAATTTAGTAAAGTGACAGAACAAATTATGTTGTTTTGCTTTTTTAATTGACTCATTTTAGATGGAGAAAAAAAATGTTTTTCTTGCTCACACCTTTATTAACTAATTATCTCCAGGGTTGTTGGTTGTTGGTTGAACAAAACAAGGACACTGGAGTAATGACGCTGGGCGCCGGCAAAATGTGATGAGTGTTTTTCATTTTCATGGAAGTAGAAAAACAAACTGAGTCAACTCGTCGGGAATAAAAAAAAAACTAAATGAAAGACTTTGGTCGTGTGAGGGCGAGAGCTGTGATCTTCAGTCTTGCCTTTCTTATCTGCCCCTGCTACTCTTTCCTATCCTGTACACACGCACACACACACACACACGCGCGTGCGCACACACATCACTATCTTCCCAGAACTACTACTTGCAGGTGTTGGGAATGATCTGTGGAGCCTCAGATGAGGTGTTGTGCCTCTCTCTTTCATCTCTGCCATGCTCTTTACGGCAAACCACCAGCTCCTCTGTGTGTGTGTGTGTGTGTGTGTGTGTGTGTGTGTATTTGTGGGCGTGAGAATGTGTACCTGTATTTGTAAATGTGTGTTGCCGTGTGTGTTTCTGTCCTGCCTGTGCAGCCATGAGGGACTGATGTAGCAGCTCTCCGCTAACTGATAACAAGCCAATCTAGCACTATGGACAGAAAGACAGAGGACCGGAGAGGGGGGAAAGAACAGTGGACAATAAAGGAGACATACAGGAAGAGAGGGACAGGAAAGAGATAACTGTAAGGGAACGACTGACATCAGTCACATGACTCCTGTTTTTCCTCTCGGCTCTCTGAAAGCGTGACAGGACACAAGACCGACTCATGTCTATTCCACTTGTCGGATTCCTCTTTCCGACCATAAAGCTCCATCAATGTCCAATTTTCTTTCCGCCTCTCCCGGTGGCTTCTCCCCGCTTTTCCGTCCTCCCTTTTCACGCTCTCCTCCAGGCCCCCTCTGAAGGACAATTGCTCCCATTCAATATGGGGCACTGGAGGCAAATCAAACTTTCCCGCATAAGTGGGTGAGGGGAATTGGAATCGACTGACACTCAATGTCAGGACGCCAATCAGGAGCCGTGTCATACTGTATGGGAAATGAAAGCTGCTTTAATAAGGGCACACCTCTGTCCACCTGCCTCGATGAATCCACTCACAGGATGACACATGCCCTTGTGAGAACGAATGCTTGGGTGGACGAGCGAGAACCGTGGAAAAACATAAAACATATATTTAAATAGAAATATACTGTATATATATATATATATATATATATATATATATATAGCAGGTTTAATAACGTGAGACGTCAGAAACATGGCCTTCAGGTGACACACCCTGTGAACTGTGACTGTGTTTGCTGACGTGCAGAAGGGAGGCGGGTGCAGTAATTAACCAGTTAGAGCCACAGAGAGGAAGTTAATTGAGGCGTTCCTTCTTGTGATGTTGGGGGGGAGTCTCAATTAATGCTGTGAAGGTTGCCGTCAGAGACACAGCCACAGGAACACCAAGTCCATTAATGGTGTAATTACCACTGGCATTCAGGTGCAACACGCGGCCCGGCCTCTAATAGTCTTCATTAAGTCCGATAGCTACAACGTGAGACAAGGTCTGTATGTAGTAAATATGTAGTAATTGTTTGCAGCAGACATACCACATATACCTATAGTATGTAGACACAGTCTCACACTGAAAACTAAACTAAAACTGCATTGTTGTGCAGTGGAAATTGTTACATTATGTTATGTAAGAAAAAAGCAAAATAAATAAAAAGTTTCAAAAAAAAGAAAACTAAACTAAAACTAAACATCATATATTATTATTTTGACCAAAATAAAAAATACAGTTTGGAATCGTAAAAAAAAAGACTAAATAAAAACTGACTGTTTTGATGTTTGCGCTGAAATTTGAGGATCAATTTAGCATTGGTTAGGGAAACGCTGAAAAGAACACAAACACGAGGAGATGTAGTTCATGTTAATAACAAGGTGTCAGAGCCCGCTGCTCTCCTGGAAGAGAACATGACGGCTTTTTAGCAGGTACACTGCACAGTGTGTTCAACATTCCGACGGGATAATTACAGTTTCTATAACCATATATTGCTAAACAGAGGTCAATCGCACAAAACATGTTTTCTAGTGAAGCTGTGTGTTTCTACTGTTGCATTAGTGCTCAACAGAGCTGCAACTAATACTAGCATTGGTAAAGACTCCCCCCTCCCCCCTTTGGACGGCTATAATGGAGCCAAAGGTTACTCTCCTGGAAGAAATAACTCCATTTTACTCACTGGCTGACTTGCCCCTATAAAGAGTTATGTATTTACAATACCCATTTTATGGGCCAGGGTTTGGTGCGGTGGCAAATGTGGCTTAAAAGACGAAAGGGTCACCTGCACCTCGGGCTTCTATTGCTCTTCGATGACACTACAGAGCTGTTAGTGGTCATGGCTGTAGCACCTGATCGTGTCTGTCTGGGGCGCAATGGCTCCCTGAAGGCACGACCACGTACAGGGGCCAGGACGATTAGGGTTCATTTTATAGCACTGCTCCACGGAGCCAACGTCTGGCACCTGAACCAGATCCACTCTGCCTGGGGAGGGGAATAAATGTGAATCTATATGACGGCTGAAGGAAGTAATGAAACGGCAGCTCCGAGAGAGACACAAATCCACATCGTGTAGGTATTCCCAAGTGTTACAGTCTGAATCAAAGGCTGCTGTCTGGCAGGCTTGGCTCCGTACACTGACAGTCTGACTAAAGATTTACACAAGCTGCAGCTGCTGGAAATTCACAAACACATCGAAAAGAAAAGCTGAAGGGGAACAGGAAGAAGTATTCAACGCGGAGGAAAAAAAAAAAAATTTGCGATAGATGTGACATAGGATTAAAAATAAACGAGACGTTGCGTTTAACGGTGTGGGCTTGGAAACAGCATGGCCGCCAATTAAACATGGTACTGGGGGAAAAAAAAGGACACGGGAATATCAATCTCCACTCTGTCACTCTCAGGGGAACCGGCGAACATCTGCCTGTGTTTGAGTGTTTATGTGTCCCCAAAGCAATACGAATAATAAACACCAACATTTGCTCTTCACACATATGCCAGCTGTTAAACACCCGGCATCAGTGTTGTAACTACAGGCTTTTACATACATGATGCTGGAGATTCAAATGGGAGCCTTAAACCTTGTTTCGTGTGGGTTCTTATGTCGGAGCCAAGCTGTACGCCGCTGGATATCTACCAAATGTTACTGTCTTTATTGTGAGTGAGCTGCTATTAATCACGACCTTCTATTGGTTTATCCTGCAGGAACACACACACACCCGTGCTGCGCTGGATTCAAAAGCGGTAAATCCGTCAAACTGTCATTTACAGTTAATCATGTACATTGAGTCATTGACAGCACACATAGCAACAGTGTAGCCAGTATGTAATCAACAAAAAGAGAATTTCCATTCCATTTCCATTCTTGAATTTTTCATTCTAAAAACATAGATGTTAACGCAACCGAAAGAAACAACATTTCTCATGTAACAGAGGCAGTGAGCAGAGCTAAATGTCAGCAAACCTGCAGAGACTGAATGGATTAGAGACATTGAACTACCTTTAGGCCCTTAAATACCCCAGGATGTAATTAGCCATATAAAGGTGCCTCAAGACGCCCATTGTCATTCTGGCACAGCTAGTTTCTGATGAGGAGTGGATGAGGTGGCATGATTAGAAGGGGGTGGGGGGGGCGCTGTTCTTAGTGAGCAAAAACAAAGATGAAGAGGAATACAGGCGTGATTTAATTTGATTTGATTGAGCCTGTATTTAACCAGGCAGGTGAACTGAGAACCAGTTCTCATTTACAATGGTGACGATGACTGCTCCGCTTCAGAAATCCCACTTTTCACATCGCGGCGCAGTGCAGTTGAGCACGATAAACGTTTGAGCCCCAGGAGGAGTCCGTAATTTCACAACCTGCTCTTATGCTTTTTTTAATACTTTTTTTTTTCCTCTCGCAGAGCCACATAAATGTGCGAAAAATTGGGGGAATGAGGGAGAAAGTGGTTGGGCGGAGGGCAGAGTGATGGCTGATGAGCTTTTTGACAAGATCGCCGACTGGAAAGGAGGAAGCGCAGACGGGGGAGGGAGGGGAAAGTCATGGAAATATCCGAAGCTGAGAGGAAGATAAAGCTGAAAACGTCATCACTGATATAAATGCAGGATGCGGCATCTTGGAACAAAGGCTGGAAGAACAGTCTGACAGATTGTGCGTACTTGTCAAATGCAACGCCATTATTTTTCCGTGTTGTATAATGAACAATTCTATTAGCAGTAAGTAATTGCTGAATTATCTGCAAGTGAACTCAGGAAGTCATGGAAATCCGATTTGCCCAGCACCCCGTCACAGAGCAGCACAGTTATTCAGGACAGGGAGTGGCACTGGAAACTGTGCACTGCTCCATATTCCCAGACTGCCATTGATTTTCTGACTCTAATATGCCATTTGGTAGAAGAGGCTACAGTAACATGAGCCAGGGACACACTCCACAAGGCCCCATCCACCATCAGTAATGACTGCAATTTTGCAGTTTTCAAATACTGGCCTGGGGTGAGCAGGCAGATAGAAATGGATCCGTGTATTGATAGACAAAGCTAATGACTGTGTCAGTGTGTCACAGCCAGCTCCTGTGTAAGTTTTGACAACATGAAACCCTAGATATGGAGTTTGAGAACAACTGCTTAAGAGACCCTATATCACAGTTTCTAATGCTATAATATCAATCAATCAATCAATCAAATTTTATTTGTATAGCCCATATTCACAAATTAATATGTCGGGAGTAATGTGATAGAGGAAGCAGGGGTTAGCGTGATACTCTCTAATTCACTTATTTGGACAGATGAAACCATCACTGTGTCCGAAATCGCCCCCTAACCCCTATATAGTGCACGAAATAGTGACCACGCCATTTTGTAGTGGTGTCCAAATGCTTAGGGATCATAGCGTGTCCACTATATAGTGCACTCAATGTATCCCACAATTCACCGCGAAATGTAGTGAACATCCGATGGTCACTAACCGGACCAAGATATCCCATCATGCATTGCCAGAAATTCTCTGGGCTGCGCAGAAGTGAAAATGGTGGACGGACGGGAGGGAAATATACATAAATATTATAAAATATAACAAAATACGAAAAGAAAAAGTACAGGAAAGTAATCAAAAGCCTCTAATTTAATAAAAATGCAATGGTAAACAAACAAGTATTTTGTGAGACGACAATAATGTGGTAACGAAATAGTGACCACGCCATTTTGTAGTGGTGTCCGAATGCTTAGGGATCATAGCATGTCCACTATATAGTGCATGTATCCCACAATTCACCGCGAAATGTAGTGAAGATGGTCACTAACCAGACCTAGATATCCCATCATGCATTGCCTGATATTCTCTGGGCTGCGCAGAAGTGAAAATGGCGGACGGACGGGAGGGAAATATACATAAATATTATAAAATATAACAAAATATGAAAATAAAAAGTACAGGACAGTAATCAAAAGCCTCTAATTTAATAAAAATGCAGTGGTAAACAAACAAGTATTTTGTGAGACGACAATAATTTGCGGTACGTTTTAATTGTGCGACAGCAATAATGTAATTATCGGCGCCGAGAGTAGTGTCCGATAAGCGACGACTGTACGAGAAGTGACTCCAGATGTCAATTTTTTTGACAGAACCATAAAAATCCATAAAACTGCGAAAGAGAACTTACTTTTAAGTGTTTACTCAAATGGGCTTCAAGTTTTCCACGATCCCGTCATCATGAATTTCATCATATTTCACAGAAATTTACATTCTCTAATTGCCATCTTTCCACACGATGGAAAATATCTGGACCCCATTCCGTCTGCATGGACTGCATCTAATATTTGAAGTTATTATAAATTAATTTCACATACTTCTGAGCTGCGGCGGCTGCCCAGTCTGGAAGGGCAGTGGAACTGATTGGGATTTTTAAATTATCTTCGTCACTGGCCAGGATGGACTGGCATGAGACAGGGAAGGAGTTCAGTCATTAGGGAAAGCAAGTTACAGGACCGGTCGCCCACCAATCACTAGGCAACGTACGGAGACAAACAGCCCGTCACACTCACATTCATACCGCTGGTCAGTTTAGAGTCTCTAATTAACCTGACGCCACAACATGCATGTCTTCAGTCTGTGGGAGGAGGCTGGAGAAAACCCACACAGACAGACAGACCTCAGGTTGAACCAGATTCAAACCAAGAGCCTCCTTGATGTGAGGCGCGGGAGCGAACCCACTGCGCCACAGCGCTGATCTAATTTAAATAGTAATTATGGAAAATGACTAGTAAATATATTTTTAATTAAAGAAACCCTGCAAGCTGTCTTCTTCCCAGGAGGGGGTGTAATGCTGGAGACGCTGGAGAAGAAGGCGCTGGCACTATCCAGCGAAAGCCAAAGGCTCTGCCGTCTTCCACTCAGTCATTCCTTTTTATTCCTGAAAGATGCCACCTCACCTTGCCCTTTGCCCTTGTCGGCATTTATGTTGACATCAGTCAGGCAATCCTACAGTGACACACTCTGACCTCAGGGCGCAGCTGATAACTAATAATCCCTCAATCACTAAAGGCTTAACATTGATTTCCACTCAGTATTCGAAAGCATGTTGCATCTGACCAGTGACCCTTTCTGATCCCATGTCATAGCACAGCCCATGAGATGAGAATTTCATGAATTTAGAGATTGTGCTGCGGGTTTATTTATTGCAAGTCTGCCTCTGGGCTGAAAGCTGACCTTTGCTGGTCTTAGATAAATGCCTGAGGCAGAATGTGGAGCCTTTAGGGCTGGAAGAGATGGGGATGACAGCTAGATAGGTTTTATGAGGCTGTTTACACTCTGGGCTTCAGAAACCACACTACTTACAACTTCACTGGCCTGCTAATGCTGATCAAACATTGTTGTACCCAATCACAAAATACTTTTTGAAATACCACTGCTACTAGATCTGACACGGGCAGGAACAGCAGAGAACATTAGACAGCTAAGCTCAGCTTTGGCAGTTCCACCACGATCGCTGCAAAGATGTCAAATGAAGTGGCGCTTAGAGAAATCAGAGAAAACAAGCGGTTAGCCCGAATGCATGTTGTGCAGCCTTCATGCTCTGCTACGGCGTTTTTCAAACAATGCGTTGTCGTCTTTGTGGAATTGAATACGACTATTCTGTTACGCTCGCGCAGCGTCTTATCCTGAACCCATTGCTTTATTTCACAGGATTGCATCAATTAACTCTGTGTTCTTTTATACATTACTGCACTGCACTGTGTTCGGCAACAATATGTTACCGTGCGTTGCGTGCCACTGGTGTCATGTCTTTCTGTGTTGCATAGTGCTTCAAAGGCATTTCGCATTATTTGTTCTTATTTCATGTGTCGTCGAGCACGGCACAGGGTTCCACTACATATCATCACACTGTGTTGTTACCAAGCAGATGCATGAGGGCCTGAGGGATTATACTCATCCTTAGAGGAGGTGCCAGAAGTTGGCCTCCAGGACACAGGCCTTCGGTTAATCTGGTTACACAACGACGCTATTGTTTATCACAGACCCGCTCAAGTGCTGCTTACTTGCAGATGTATTAGTGACATCATCGCATGCTGTCCACGGTTTTGCGGGATTACAGCGGAGCTTGTTTATGTTGGGAAAAGTAAATTCACACAGCTTATTTACTCTTAACAAGTCACAACTAGACAGACAGGCAGGCAGACAGACAGCATACACACATACACACATATTACAGCCTTGCACACATTCAGCTCCATCCGCCAGTCACTAATTAATTGGATGAAAAAGCAAGTCATATTGATTTTCCAATGACACGGACAAAGGGCTCAAGACCACAGTGCAAGCAGAACTGTGTGTGTGTGTGTGTGTACACAGCTTGTGCACGAGTGTGTATGTGTGTGTGATTTTGCTTGTGTATGCACAGTGGTGTGTACAGTACACTGCAAGTGTGTTATCTGGGACGAACACCCAGCTTGTCCATGTTTGGGCTCTTGGAGAGCAGACCCCCAGGGCACAGTGTGTGTCATATCCATAAAAATAATCGCACACGTACACACGTACACACACACACACGAATGATCCAGTCACCCGGTTGCACAAAGCAGATGTCCCACTTTAAGGGCTGAAGTGGTGGGGAGGTCTAGTCGGAGAGGTATTTTAATGAGATTCCATGACGTTTGCTTTCAAACGGGCTCCCTCTTATCGCTGCTTGGTGAAGTAGTGATGTGGGATAAAGTAAAAATGCATCAAGGTAATTGGAGTCATGTGAGCCAATTATTTATCTTGGAGAAACAAGTCTGGCTGTAAGCATGCCTGTATATTACAGCTGGAAGGAAATGTTTTGAAGTAGCCTCCTGTGGTCATAGCAGCAATGACTGTTGTCTCCCTGGAGCTTAAGTCCAAATATATACAGAGACTGACAGATATTCATCCTGGAAAAAACACCACTTGACAGAGGAAGTTGACAAAAGTATCTGCCACCTTCAGAGCTGTCCCGAATTTCCATCCCAGACAGATCAACACACATCCACACCGCAACTCATGATATCGCAGTGACTCACAAAACAGCATGCTGGGCCTATGACTCTCAGGTAACTCACAATGTATCAGTGGCCATTCATGACTGGACTCAAGTGCTCGAAACAACTCAACTGTTGGTCAGAGAGTCAACGACCTGCATGTCTTCCACATCGAGTCAGAGACTGAGGTTTGCGTGAGTCAGTCTGAAATGAAGACACCACTTAGCTGATGGGTGAAAAGACTTTAAGAGGCTGAAGCAGGAAAACTGAAAAGAGAAAACTGGAAGTTTGTTGATGCCATAGTTGGCATGCGTGCCACACAGTAAAGCGAATAAAAGCTTCCTGACTTCCTCTTTCGTCAATAGGAGTTTAAGTTGAAAAACAGAAAGTTAAAAGTAACTAGTTAACCACGAGAGATATATGAGATGAGAAACCACTCATTCATCATGCTGAATCATCAACCAATATCCCATCCCATCACCGGGCCAAGGCGTCAGCATGCTGTTTCTGCTCTATGCGGATGATAAAGGAATGTACATGACTGCTTGTGAGCGACGTGGTGTGTCTGGGATTCTCCAGTGGGGATCTGACGTCTCCAGAGGAGTGGTGTGGGGTTAAGCTGGGAGAGAAGCAACATGGAGATGGTGAGAGAAAGAAAGCGGACTTGTGGCTGGCTGTGAGACACAAAGCCTTTAATTACACTGTGCAGCCATCACAGGAATAGCAGTCCGCTCAGCGGTAATGGGCTCCAGATGAGGGCATTATACCATTTCCTGTTAAAATGGCTTCAAGATGGGGGACAGCGCTACCGTCCTGCCTTATAATAGAGCCAATGGGAATCAAAGAAAGTCTGATAGCGGGGGGCCTGAGTGGGGGGTTACTACACAGTAGGGGGTAGTGTGTGTGTGTATGTGTGTGTGTGTGTGTACATGTGTTCTGAAATTCTGAAATGTGGAGAGTACGACTTAACAATTCGAGAAGAACATTTAATTGCGTTTTTATGACCTATGTTGCACTTACAATTTAAAACCTATTCTCTTTTTAAAATAACTGCGGGCCCCTTGCTGTGATCCACACTGTGCCCACATACATTAAGCTCCCAGGACTTCGTTTTTATAGCAGTCAGAGAAAAAAAACGTTACAAAAACAAATACATTTCACATAGACTAATGTCATTCACAAGTGGGGCTGGTGCCGTGGTGGTACTTCTTGGCAACAGATCAATCCGTTATACACATATATATCAATGATCAGGTGCCCCTAATTCCTACACAATGGATCTTTATCAAAAGCGCTAACAGCCTGATAGTAGCAAATACACAGTTGCATTTCAATGTATGGAATTCACGTGACTTAGCTACAGAGCTGACAACATCAGTCACTGTCGACAGGGGAATTGATCGTCATCAAAAAATTCCTCCAACTTTCACATCAATCAAAGATTTTTCGAACAATGCAATTGATAGTTTCTGTTTCAAAATATTGGCTATCTTATAAATAGAACCATTACTCAGCACTGGCTCGGGGATATGTGCATAGGCTGTGTAAATTTCAGGTTTTATATGCCTGTGTGCGTTGTCTGTCATGCCTGGGCCAGGTCTCTCTGAAGGCTGTGTGACTGTGTGTGTGTGTGTGTGTGTGTGTGTGTGTGTGTTTTATTTAAGGTTATGAGCCAGCGCCAGAAATATGCGTCTCAACACAGTGAATGAGATGCAGTCAGAGTGATGGATACTGGACTTTGATCTTAGGTAATAAAGTAGGTGGGGTGACGCGGGTGACCAGTGAAACAGAGAGAGCGAATGAGAAGAAAGAGAAAGAGCAATATCCTGGTGGGTGTGTTCGAGTCACAGTGACAGAAAAGGCCTCGCTCCCAGCTCCATCGTCTTTCTCTACCTCTGCCCTCTCTCCTCACATCTGTCAGGCTTTTATTGAATCAAAGCTCACTTTTTACTCCATACCCATATTGTTCTTCCAACGTTCTCTCCCGCTTCTTTCCCTGCGCTTGTATTGTCAATAACATGTTCTGTCAGGTGGCATTTCCTGCCAGAGACACAGCGGCTACTGAAGCTGAAATCAAACTCTTTTTACGATGAATCACAGTTTAAAAGGGGGGCGTTTTTTTGTTTTTTTCATGTGCACCACTCTGCCCTTTTTCACCATCTCTCCCAGGCGTTGGGTGAGTGATGAGAATAAACAGTGGGACTGAGAGGAGCCAGGGAAACCACCAGGGACTATCTTCTCTCCAAAGTTTAACTCCGTCCAACTTTCTCTTTTTCCTTCCAGGTACAGGTACACGCTCCCCCTTGACATTTGCCGCTTGCTTTTGTTCTCCACCAGTCTTCCAGCAAAGGTCTCCTGATGGTGGTAAGGGAGGAACTGTAGAACTATAGATTCAGTCTGAATGCTTAGGGTTGCTTGAGACTAAAAACAGACGTAAATGTATATTTAAGTAGGGGGGGTGAGGGGGGGGGCAGAGTGTACCATACATTTCTGCATGCAGAGCATCCCAAAGAGTCATGGAAAAGCAAGACATGGGGAAAAAAAAGGGAAAGAAAGGAAGAGACAATGGGGTGATGGTATTAAATAAGTGATAAATATTCAACAGAAGGCTAGCAGGTGCTCAGGAGACACCTTGACAGCCCAAACAAATACTTAGTGAGCAACCACACCAACATGTACCAGAATACACGCCGCTCCCCTGCCGATTTTACTGACAGCAGACAACACAGGCAGGATGAGGCTTGGGAGGACGGATGCGATGAAAAATAAGGATGTGGTGGTCGACAGCGGAGAGATGGGACGATGGGGTGGAGACTGCAGCTGCGCCACAGGGAATGATTTGTTTCTTAAAACTGACAATTCTTAGTATTTTCCTCTGCACTTCCTGTTCCCCCACCCCCCCCCAGGATGGTTTTCCTTCATTTCTCTTCCCCCCCTCCAAATCTGTGGCAATCAAGCCTCAATTCGTCTCACCCCCGTCTCTGCACTGTAGTTTCGAAAAGTTCCAAAAAGCAGACCTGACCCTTCCTGCAACCTTTTCCTGAGGGCCCATCCATCAGCTGCTGGGCCCAGACGGCCTGTGGGAGGAGAGGGGAGTGGATAAAGAACTGGAAGGAGGGATGGAGGTGGATGGCGGAGTTTTTTTGCGGGTTAGGTCTGGAGGTCAGAGCGGTGAGGCCAGTGGGGAGAGGGGGAGTCAGTATCAGGAGAAATGAGGTAATACGTTTGAGGAGGGTGAAAAATGGCCGTGTCACCACACTGGAATGGCTTCGCCGGACGCATTCGGATGACCAGAAGGTGAGAGGGGCTTTGTGCTATGTAACAATGCGCACACATGCTAAGACACATGCAGCAACATGCTGCAGACGTTTGCAAAGCCATCAACACAGATCCACATACTGAATCGAATTCAAGGCTTTTTAATTGGTTTCACAAAGAATGAAAACCCGAAAAAAACAAAGTCTGTCCACAAGTTGCTTTTGTTTATTCCATCATGCGAAGCTGTTGATGTCAACACTTGATGTGACAACACAACACTCAAATGAAATCATTCTTGCAAAACACGGATGCGAGAAAAAAAGCCTTTGTGTTTTGACTTCATATCTTAGCGGCATAAATTAAATTAAAGTACATTAAAAAAACTGTGACTGTGACTAAGAGTTAGAGATCCTCACTCTAGAACAGCACCAGAGTAAATACAGTGTTTAGTAGTATTGGGGTGGTGTCATGTAAACCCATCCCAATCTCGAAAAAATTCCAGTTTTACTGATGAGTGAGGAGCGACCACAAACAGACAACTCAGCATCCAGTTCCTCTTAATGTGGAGAGAGTAATTATAAGTGGAGAAAAGTACAGGAAGGAAGCATCTTCCGCCCTCAGACACCACAAAGCCTAAATTCTTCAGCTGAAACCAGTGGCCCGTCATGTGCCAACAGCCATGTTGGCCCACATGTACACACCCCTGAAACTATTCCTCTCTGCTCCCATCATCCTGCTACTAAAATGGCACATTAACATTTGGAACACATCCACACATCATCCATTAACCAACCCACTTTTCCTCCCCTCCTCCTTCACCCCTCCCAGCACGCTCGTCTCCTTTCCAAGTCATTAATACTATCTAAATCCCACCATCGCCATCGCCATCACCATCACTCGCCGTGTCTTTGGACAGACGCTGACAGGCTCCACATTTTGTAGGTCAGCAGCAGAACACCAGCACTGGTTAAAAGGGGTGAGCTCAAAGGCTGCTGGGAAGAAGGGAGTGACAGAGGGAGAGATGAGACGACAAACAGAGGAGCAGGGAGGGGTGACTCGTTTCCTGTGATGTCACTGATGCCCCGCAGAGCCCAGACTCTTTGCTGGATTTTTTTTTTAAATCTGTCTTTTTCCCAAACGTTTCAAACCGTACGTCAGTGACAGTGACAGCAAACGGCAAGCAACACATTCCTCATACCGTTCGCAGCCGGCTTTTAGAAGTCCTCTGAGAGTACCTCTGCTGGCTACAAGTGGAGATGGAGAGAGGGAGGAGCCACTATCACTGGCTGGCCAGAAACTCAAGCAGGTGCCAGGGAGGGAGAGTCAGGCACATAGAGACTAGATGGATGGATAGGCATCTTGCCATGCAGCAGAGATAGAAAACTGGGGACAAAGCGGAATAATCGGAATGAAAGGGAAGGCTCTAATGATTTCTTGACGAGCCTGACACATGGAAAACTTGCTTGGAACTCTCGTTTAGCAGCTCCCCCGGTCCCTTGGTTTCGGGGCGATAGTCTAATATCTTGGAAATAGTGCAGGCTTTGAAGTGAGTGCAGGAAGCAAAGCTCCCACATTTTCAGTGACTAAATCCTGCAGCAGTTTGAGGTCCCCTGGAACTCTCTGTGCAGCAGTGAGGCCTGCTGACACGAGGAAATTTACTCAGGGATGTCTGAAAAAAA
This sequence comes from Trinectes maculatus, assembly GCA_016785345.1. Lineage (NCBI taxonomy): Eukaryota > Metazoa > Chordata > Actinopteri > Pleuronectiformes > Achiridae > Trinectes > Trinectes maculatus. The sequence goes on along the minus strand of JAFBJQ010000405.1, from coordinate 919,124 downwards.
ATTGCACATAATAAGCGTTTGGGACTCGTTCTGAATGAGCACTGGCAAATGAACTCATTTAACTTTGAGATAGTAATTCAGTGAAGAGAAAGGGAATGATTCCACTGAGCTCCCCCTGCAGACTGAGTGTCCTTCTACTCTCCGCATGTCACTATAAGTTATTTTTCTTGCCAATGCTATAACAGAAGGGAATTTGAATCACAAAAGGAAAGCTGGCAGAGACAGAAAGTGAAATCAGGTCAGCTGCAGATGTACTGTATATCATATACATCGATACTGACTCTTATAGCGTTTGCTTTTTCTTAATGGGAAAAAAAGGGCTTTTGATGCATCGTTGGCAACGGACTGAATGAAAACAGAGGCGCGTCATAGGCAAGTGTTTGGTTCCCGCGGTAAACGATGGGTGCAATTAATGTCAGAGCGTGTGCACAGATCAGAGACAATACTACCTGACTAATGGGGCAGAGTCTCATTCTGACCCACTGGTGACTCATATTTGCTGAAGTGAATACAGCCATTAGCCGTTGGTTCATTTCTTTCTGTAATAACATGGGTTTTTGATAAGTTGAGACGCCGGGCCCCGGCCCCCCTCATCATATCATATTATTATCTTTTCGTTTCTGTTATCACACGTGTACACAAGGGTGGATGGGATGGAGAGGGCGAGAGTGAAGGAGAGTGGAGGAGAACCATGGGGAGCAGGGAGGTGTCCCCATTAACTATAAATCAATCACATTCAGGAAGCAATTCAGCCTGGCACAGGTAGGGAGGAAATTAGAGAAAAGATGGCAAACCGCGCACTGGCTCACACACACATGTGCACACAGACGCCCAACAATACAAGCGCGCACATACACACACGATGTGACTAGTCTCTGTGAGGCTTGCAGGAAATTGGACAGTCAGGAAGTTGTACTGGGCGGAGATTGTTGTGTCATGGGAGTTTTCCTCTATTTTGTCTGTCACCTTAAATAGCAACAAGAAATTGATTTCTTCTCACCGGTATCACCACCTTGCTGTTATTGGTTCGCATGTGGCCCCAGCACCAACTGTACTTACAACCAATTCTTCCCAGTCTCTACCTGACAGTTGACACTGCCCGCTAAAGCACTTGTTTCTTTGATTTAGCAGTGGCTCGAGTTGTTTTTTGGGAGGAAAGCTTTTAATCACATTTTTTTTTCCCTTGACGCTTCTGTATATTCTCCACGTTCACTCCTGGATTCAGATTGGTAATTATTGTATGTCAAATGATGCGGTGAACCTCAGCTGCTACTGCTACGCAACGCATCCCAGCAAGAGGTGTGAGACCGAGGTGTGACAAAGTCATCAACACCTCATTGTCACAGCTGGGAATAAAACATTACCGTTACTAAAGTTATGGATGTGTCATCCGAAAGCAAGTTCAGGTGAACTGTCTCTGTATATGATGTGTCATAATAAGGTTCCAGCAATGAGTAATCCCTAGGGCATCTGGATCTTTCAGTGTACAGTGTGTGACCTCTGTTATAAGCTATAAGGGTCAGTGACCCCCAACATCCAGGGAGTCAGGGCCCTGCCAATAACCTCAACCTTTCACCATGAGAAACCTCAGCAAACGCAATCACTACATAGACTGACAACCTGCTGACTGAGCTGATTATGAACAAGATTCTGAGGCCCGGTGTCCCTTACACACATATGCATATACAGTACCTATGCAGAAAACCCACACTGGCTAAAAGCGGTTTGTGGTCAGGTGTCTAGATTTCGAAAGAGGTCACCAGCGTTAATAGCTACAAGTGTGGGCTTTAGTGTGTGCATTAAACCCGCAAGCAGTGTTGCCTTTTGTGCATCTGAGGTCAGGTCCATTTTCATGCTTGTTAACTGCCAGGTCGCGGTTAAGAGGCATAAATATTTCAGTGTCTGCTGGTAAGATAATCACGCTGATTAAATGGCTGACATGGCACAGAGTTGCATGGAGCGAGGGAAGATAACTGGAAGTGAAGTGGAAAAGGGAAGCAGAGGCGATGGAGATAAGAGGAAGACATCAGAATGTCAAAACACAGCATGACCTGCGAGACTAGATATAATAACCTGCTAAAGGATTTGACATATAAATAGGAATTACGTTTTTTTTCCTTTATACGTTAACTACGAATTTGCACGATATGCAAATATAACACCAATGTTCAGTTGACCGCACAGTCAGACCATTTGAGAAGAAGAGAAGAAGAGTCTTTGAACTTACGAATTTAAATGTTCAGCACAAAAAACTGTGTGCTCTACACTTCAGTTATTGAGTGCCTGTTAAAATTATACAGAACTGAACCATTGGGGAACAATCTCTTACAGGGCTTGGCGTGACGATGCTGTGAAAATGCAGTGCGAGTCAGAGATCTGGTTTGATCTCTTATCAAACAATTTGTCGGCCCGCAGGTCTTCTGTATGAGATGTCAAATACATGGTCAAACATACTGCTGTTAATTTGGACAAAAACGTGTCAAGTAGAAAAACGGGTTGTATTAGAATGGCGGAGAACACCAGTGTGATGCAGCTGTCTTGTTTTTTTGTTGTTGTTTTGTTGTTTGCAAAGAATGCAAGCCTTTGGGAGTTGTGCTTCTGTCAGTGATAAATAATGATAAATAATATGAGTCAGAATTAGCGTCTTGATTAATCAACATTATTCTTATCTGTCCTGCATGCATCTACCAAGCAGTATTATAACACAATAGCATTTTTGGGGGGTCATCTATCATCAGCACCATGGAAGAGTAATCTCCTGTCAGCCCCAGCAATAGATCCCAATAGTTCTGTACTAACAGACAAACCACAAGAGACCACTCTCATTACACTGATTCTCATTCCCTCATTTTTGGCCTCACGTTTATCGACTTGATGAAGAGATAAAAGCAGGTTGATTAATTTTTAATTGGCTTCCACCTCGTCTTTCAGATTCCAGCGTACTATGTTTTGTTTTTTTTAAAATTCTCACTCTCATATTTGATTTCGCGCATCTGTCACCACCGTATGCAAACACACCGACACGTCACATAACGCACATACACACACAATTTAGTGAGAGGCCAACTACAGCAACATTTGCGTGTTTTTGTTTGGTTTTTTCCCCCCTCTCATGTGAAAGCTGTGAAACACAGGAAACTAAGCAGCGAAGGGAAAACAAAATGATCTTGACTGGTAGCAGTCAATCAGGGGAGCCCAGAATTCTGTGCTGAAGATGATCTCTACGAACAGAACATGTACACGTTGATGGCTCAACTGTTAAAACTACCAGACAGAATGTGATCCTGATGGCTTGAAACAGGATTTGTTTACAAAGCTCTTTGGTTCGTCTCTATGCAGGTGGAAAGTATGCGGTATGTTTTTGGGTCTAAGCGTGTTTGTGCGTTCTGAATGAGTCACAGGTGCAAGAAGGCATGAACTTGTAAACACTTAAGCCACTTAATACGTACGAGTGATATGTACACTGCATCTGTTAAAGAAATAAACCTCATTGACGGCCTGTTTTCATTCATATTTGACGGCAATGGGAAAAAAGCATAAGACCTGCACAAAACCCCCAGGGAGCCATAGACGCTACGGTGCCGTTCTACCCACACACCACCTGCTGTTAGTCTCCACCTGAATCAGAGTGTGCACAGCATTTATGTGAAACTGCGAATAAGAAAAATGCCGGGCATCCACAGAGTAAGTAGACATATAATTAGCATAACATTGCAACATTGGAACAACTGCCTTACTTTCACATGCTTAGCCACATGGGCATGAGGCTGAGTTGAAAGCATAATCTGAGGAAGAGACGAGAGGCCCGGCGATGTGAGCGCCACAGAAATCTAAAGCTTCTCATGATGGGCAAAAAAGAGAGAGAGAGAGAGACGGAGCACTTTTGTTTGTTCTTGTATCACACACAGTGATGACAACAACTGTGCGTTCGGCGCTCTTGGAATCCATACAGCAGTGAGAAAGCTGAAGCACACTGGCGTCATTGCTTTACCAAAACTTGATGGGTTCCAGCCACACCGCACTCTTCTCTCTCAGCGGGAGATCCAGACTCAATTACACCACCCACAACAATAACAGTCTTGACAGCATGCAATAAAACTGTAAAACATAAACATGTTATTGCCTTCCCCTCAAACTTGGTCTTCCAAGGTACATACAGGTCAAAGAGATGGATTGTATCCTTTGGTGACATGTTTTAAGCCTGGCTGTTCTTAACCCGCACTCTACATCACTTCACTGATGCAATAATGTAAGAAGAAAAAAACATTACTTGGGGCAAAGGGATTGCAATGCAATGCAAATGAAGGTAGAAAAAGCCTCCTCCTACTTTTGGTTTGGCAAATATGCACAATCCACAATCCATCTCGTGCACTCTGCTCCCCCCAAAGGATATAACCTCTGGTATATGGGAAAAAAACTATCCATAATAAACATTCAGAGGTGCTTCTTTGTCTTCAGTTGCAGCTGTTGGACTTTCTGACAGAATGCTTGAAGAAGTGTGTGCACCACAGCACATGCTGGGCATACTGCGTGTGCTCCCCTTTGTTGCTGCAGTGATTGAGAGTAGTAGGAAGTAAAGGAAGGCGGGGGAGTAAAGGTGTGATGCTGTAATTCATCTCTGCATGAATCAGTCACAGAAAGAATACCACTTAGAGGGTGTTGACTAATTGTGTGCACAGTCTAGAGTGGTTGAAATTACTGCGGCGCCGTCACATGCTACTACAATTGCTTGGGGCCACGCAGTGGGCATGAAAAGCTACGGCCGACAGAGTTAAACCCGAGTAAGTAGAAATACAAATGTATGAAAAGACACCACATATTGAGGACTATTCCATTGTGTGACTTGAAACAGTGCCTCCTACGCAGCAGACTGGAAAATTAGAATGCTCTATATTGGGCACCTCAACTCTAAAGTGGTAAATCGGATGTTGCCACATGCCGCTGGGTTTTCTCCATATATCACCGTGCATGTCATTGAAAGCGAAGGCAGGCCCTCGGCATGAAAGAATGAATTACAGCACCTTACCTTTAATAGACTCTGGTGGTGACTATACTAACAGTTCCACCTCTGTGTTTCTTTACCACTGAGACGCCAGCCATCATAGCAAAAAATGTCACTACAGGGACAAACGCAGTCAAAAAGACAAAGGGCTTTTCTTTTACCAATCTAAGCATATTTAAGGGTCCAAATCCAAAGCGGTCTCTGCAGCAGGTGCATGCTTCAGAAGGCTTTTACTGGGTCAAATAAATCATTTGGGTTTAACATGTAATAGACCACTGGCTTGAAAAGCAGCTGAGCATGCACCTTTGCTGCTATTCTAATATTGGGATTGTCAGTAGTGTAGCAGGACACAGCCTTTCTGAAGAAGAAGTAAATCTGTGTAAGAACTATGTTTATGATTTGTCTTATAATAACCAAACAGTTTGGTTATTAAAACAGGGCTATGTATGTTGTGCCCCCGCCCGTATAGGTGCATATTTCTCTCCTCATGGTGGACTCAGACTTGCATTTAAGTTGGGTGTTAGACAGTGACAGTCAAGTGAAGGAGGACAATAATGGCATGAGACACATTGGAGTTACTGTTGCGACGTACTGTACCGAGGTGGCTGCTCTTCAGTGTCTGATGTTGAAAAAGTGACGGTGACACTTCCGTTATAAAATTTAACGACCAGACAGACAGGGCAACGAAGGGTTCATAATCATGGCTCTTTTTTTTTTGTCCTCTACCAACATTTCTAAACTTTCAAAAAAAAAGTGGACTCAAAGGAACTAAAGAACGAACATACAAAATTAAGTCAAAACAGCGTAGTCACCAATTTTAACCATTGTGGGTAAGATGGAGTGGCATTGTGTGAGAGGACTGAGCGAGGAAAACAATGATGATGACAATGGACAATATGCTGCTCTTTCCACCTGATAAAAAGTTAAAGGGTGAAGTGAATTATGCAAGACTATAAGGGAAGACATCAGCGCGCTCATCCATAAAATTGTCAGTTGTGTATTAACGATTCCCTTTGTTGAACTCTGTCCCGACAGGCGCCAACCTCTGCTGCAATCATCTGCGTTCACATCTTCAAACACTCTCATGCAAGATTTTATCTCCCTCCTTCCTTTATCATTCCCCAAAACTAAGTTCAATGAAAAGATGACGGCGACCAGAAATGGAAAACACTTTTGCCAACACTCCACCAACGATATCAACTGCACTGTCAAGTTGGGTACAAAGGAACTATAGGTTCGAGAACAACTTGGTATCAGACAGTAATGAAGGTTATTACTCTGCAGACATGACACCTTGCTCCATGACACTAAGCCTACTGCAATCAACAAGACGAAGATGGAAAACTTCCTCTAACAGGAAACAGGCATCGACATCGCTTTCTAACTTCCTCCCCGTGTTCCCCATTTTCAAGTTGTTATTCACATTGCAGTGACGCCTGCAATAGCACATTAAAGGTGTTAGGCGTTAATAAGTAGGGACACAGTGGGGACAAGGGGACATCAGGACATGGTCAGGGACCCCGGGCTGGTGTGTGTGAGTGTGAAAGAAGATATATATATATATATATATGCCACACATTATAGACCCAAGTGTTGTGTGTGTTTACAAATCTGTTCAAGGGAAATGGTTGTTCCAGGCATCAATAATAGAAGAGTATCCAAAGATCTACGTATATGTATTGAAGTGGAATCAGGTAAAACCGTTTTAAAGATTTAAAATATGACTGATTATCTACTCTCCTCATCTACTCACGTTGACAAGTGTAAAAATCCTCCCGATTGTCGTTAGAATTCTACTCATGACCAAATTCCAGTCAAATATGTCAGACTGAATCACAAGCTGATGCAAGGACAGCAAGTAATGGGCTTTTCTGTATTTAGGTTTTCAGTCACGCACTCTTCCCAATCAATCTTCAGGAGGATAGTTTTCTTATATTTTCTATGACTGTCTCTACGGGCTCGCAATCATCTAACATGACATGAGTCCTCTTGGCACATGACTCTGTCCAATCCATTTCTGCAGTAATCACATTGACCCGTTCAATGCACTGAAGTCTACAGAAGTCTGCTAGCATAGCAACATACCTGCTACCAGCAACTTAAAATACTTTACTCATTTGGTTGAAAGAAAAGGCATTTTATTGCAAAGCCAAAGGACTATTATCTACCGTCATACTGATATGCAGCTCAACAATATTAGTTTTGTTGATGGGCTTTTAGTCTACGTTATCTCAATGGTTTTCTGGTGGAAGAAAACCTGAATGATGGCGTTTCACTGTACAATGACCATTAATGCCACCAACTGGACTGAGCTGTAAAGCAGTGAATTAGCAGCAGTATTAATGTCTCAGTTTAATTTCTCTGTTGAACCTGTGTAATTACTAACTAATCCAGTGGCCAGATATTTTACATCATGCCTTCTCAGGGAGACTTTTTATGCAGCGTAACCATATTTTCTAATCTCAGTGCTGATAACCCACAAGTCCCATCAGCTCCTAAATATAGACACGTTAGTCCATGTTCGACTGATTTCGGCTGATTATAATGCATTGTCCTCCTCCTCACCACACTATCATCAATAACGATCACAATTTGCAGAATATATTTTTGCGTCGCTGCGTAGATATTTAATTTGTTATGTCCAATCAATTAACTTGTCAGATCAGACATCCGAAAATTGGAAAAAATGAGGCTCCACTTCACTGTGGTGCATATGAGCGCACACAAATGATCAGCCTCCGCCTCTGTCTCTGTGTTGTACAGTCCTTTGCAAAGACCGTGAGTCATTTTCCCAGCCTCAGGGAAGGGTGTAATTGAAGCCTGGTGAAAGATAATGTAATTTGGAATAGATCATAAATAATGAATAGTCAGGACCCATCTAAAGTATATGGGAGGAAATATTATCTGGTGTTTTAACTGTAGGCTGGATACATGATAAAGTGAATCTATCTCCAGTTAATACAACTGTCTAGCCAGTGGGCACGTGGTATAAAAACAAGCCAAAGAGTGTTTATAGTATAAAACCCCTGAAGCCAAACGAAGAAATAAAAACATACAAATTTCTGTCAGACATGACATTAAGCAGTTTAAAATGTCGCTGACAGAACAACAAACTGACAGACAATCCACACCCACATTTTCATTGTGGGGCTTTCTGACCCTAACGGCCAGACGCGACAACTCTATAAACCAAAAACGCAAAGCCGTCTGTCAGTCCACACTAGCAGACTCCTGCTGCGTCTGATGGAACCTGCTATTCACCATCTCTCCCACGTCAATCCTCAGCGAGGGCTCATACATCAAACTCACACAGCACTCCGTTAACCGCCGTCTCTTTTCCACCCCAGAGGTCGGCCTGGACAGATGAGATTCTGGGATAACAATGGCTGCAAGGGTGGGCCCGGGTCAACAATGACTGACTGCAGGGTTTAGGTCTTTTGACGAGGTTGGGCCCCTCCGTCTGACCCCTCTACCACCAAGCTCCCCACTCTCGTTTCTTCCCACAGTGTGGCCCCATGTTTGCCCTCAGCTCAAGCTGACGGGTAGGGGTGAAGCGAGGAAGGGGTGTGAGTAGAGCAGCATTGATATTTGCTGTTTTGACAGTGATCCCTGTTGGCCATCACTCAGCAAAGGAACTCCCATCATCTCCTTCTCCCCTGACTCCTGCTGCCCTCTTAATCTGCTCTTGTCCTACTCCCATCATCCAGCAAACTCTATTGTCCAACTCCGTCTTTCCTATCACATTCTGTCTGCATCTGTTGGACCTGCACAGATGTCCACCCCCAGCTGACACGACTGGTCAACCAGAGACTCTAAACCACAGGCCTGTGTCATTCTTTTAAACAAAATGAGGAGGGACAACTGAGTCCTGGCATATTTTTAGCAATGGGTATTTTTCTGTATTTAAAGTGCACTGCAGTGCCCAGTTCCAGACCACGTAGGAGCAGTAAGTGAAGAAGAATTTAACAGAGGAATTTCTCGGAACTCATTGTATTGCGTTGTATTGAGTAAATCCTACAGTAATTGATGGATTCAGTGATACCGCTGCATTGCTTAACGTGATTCACCCTAATCTATACAAAACATGAGGAAAAACAAGCTGACAAGCGTGAACTGTACATTTCTGAAATGGCCTGTAAAACAATTACTAAAGAGTTAATAACCTTCCACTGTGGTTAGGACATCAGTCCATATTGTTGTGGACGAAGAGTGTAGAGCGTGTCCTCTAAAACTCAAAAGCCCCTTTGTTAATAACTATGTTGCCGAGTTTCCTGCCAGTTTGCACCCAACAAAATGCCACCATTTGTCCTCAGCTGACAGATTCCAGATAAGGGACCCAACCGCCACAGCCCATTGGCCCGGCCCGCTATAACATCCCCTCGACCTCCATCACGCTGTACTGACGACCATCTGTGTTTTGATCTTCCCATTCGCGGAGGGCGGCGAGGGTGGGGGGTGGAGTGTTGACTAAAAGGGCTCAGTCATCCAGCAATGACAAGCAGCGTTCCTCTGGTCTTATTCATTCTAATAAGAACACTGTAAATGGACACACACACACACACACACACACGCACACACACCCATTTATATGTATGTATATATATTTATTTATATTAACACACACATACATACGGTAAATACACAGATTTGCTGACTGTCACTATTACCATTGAGCGGGTCATTGCTCTACTAAATGTAATCATGCTCAGGTAACCAGGACATTCAAGACTCAGTTGGTGTGTTGAAACCTGACAGTAATTAGCATTTATGGACTGTCCACATGGTTTGGATAGATTCCATTAAGTATGACTCATAGCCTCAGCATATTTAATGGACCATTGCTTTTTTGTCCATATTCAGAAAACCTGAGCTGAGTTCATAATGCAGAGGTAAATAATTAGTCTCATTGATGAGACAAAGCGTTCTGCGTCTTTAAATCAAATCATTCCTGATGTAAACTATGCTATAATACCAGGTGTGTCAATCATTCTGACAGTAATAGCATGATCCCGTCCCTTAAGCTGCATTTCAGTGGTGGATGATGGTACAGTATAATGTAAAGTATAATACCAATAAGAAGTGATAAATGTTGGCTCTATATCTGTTTCCTTTGCTTATGCTATGATGTTGCAGTAGATTTCACAATGGGCAGCCTCATTTCTAAGCTGCACTTGAAGGTGTGAAGCGTGTATCCTGACAATGTGTCATATTGATTTTTTGCATCATATCATCATTATTGCATCATATTCAAAATTACTATTTTACACAGTGGAGTATTATTATTGTAGGTCTTATAGCCAATACACAAACTCACTAAAGCAAGAGTGCATACAATAATAATTTGGTTAATTAATCTTTTAAAAATTTCTCAAATGTGGTGTCACTACTGGTAAGAAATGACATTCTGATTGTATAGAGCAGTGCGAGGATTGATGGTGTATAGAACCAAATGATGCCAACACTCTACGTTTTGTTCCCCACATGTCCTTAACCTCTCCAAATGATTGCCTCGTGCCCGCAATCAGCAGCAATGCATGAACTACTCAGGAAACTGAGTGTTTACTGCTGTTTTTTAACACACACAAACATGTACACACACACACGCACACACACACACACACACACACACACAAATACATTGTTCATCCATTCTAGCAGATTTTTTCACATTTCATTCTTTATACAGCAGTTTGTTTACATCTGATTCTGTTATTTTCTCCTTTTCCTCTCAGTTATATAGAATAATAATATTATTATATATCAATACACACACACACACACAAAGACACACAGTATAGAGGGAACGTATACTATATCCTTTGCTATACTGTTCAGTCAGTGTTATCCTTTGAAAATGCTTAATTAGAAAAGCCCACAAGGCTTAAATGTCCTTTCCCACCCCGGCGCAGTCACCTCTTTTTTACCCCCATTAACTCCTCTCTCATTTCCAACTGCCTCCTTGTATTTCTTTCATACTTATCTTGTGTCTCTCTGTGCTCTACCTCAATAATTACACAGAGAAATTAGAGGCGGCATTGCAGGCCAGACAACAAGGCAACAGCTGTAAGGACATTAATATTCATCTGGGTATTAACATATACAGAGTGCAGCACAGGTAGGGCAGATTTGGGGGACAGGCTATTGTGTGCAGGGTGCCGGGGGAGGGAGGGATGTCTGAATGAGAAGGCGGCTGCATCCACAAATATGAGCAGATGAAGCCTCCCTTCTTGAGTTCGATGACAACGCTTTGGGAACTGCCAGCCTCAGAAAGCTTTGAAGAGTTCTTCCTCAGTAACTGAACGAGACGTGCAGGATAAAAAGTGTGCATGTACATTTTGAAATAAAAGATGCCAGATGGCAGAGCTGTTGCCTTTTTTTTTCTCCCTGATTCATTGTGGCGATGGACAAAATCGAGGAAACTTCCCAACCACAACAGATATGAGCCCAAACTGAGAAAACGTCTTTCCTCTGAACTCTCTGAGCTCATGGAAACGAACTTCTGCTGCTTGTTTCAAACCACACGCCATGACTTCCTTTTTGTCTCTATTTGGATGTGACCTGGAGTCTACTGTTGTTAAATCTTCTCCTTAGACACACACATATAAACACACACACAACACTGGGGGAGGGATGGAGAGTGTGTGTGTGTGTAGGGGGGGTGAGTTTTTAGATACACACTCCGACCTACTTACCCTGACAGCCGCGAGTGGTGTTTCATGCCTGGCCCGGAAAACTGTGGTGGTATTGATATGCTATTTATAATTTCTTTCTGCATACATTACATTAGTCAGAATGGGAAAGATGAGAAATAGGAGAAGGGCCAGAAGAGACCTAGTTTGTGCTATGAGCCGAGCAGGTCTTATTGGACTTGTTTTGCTTTCTCTAAATTCTCATTACAAGCAGAGATCCCAGAGTCAGACTAATAAAGGTGAACGGGATACGCCGCGTGCATGATTATGTGAATCGAGTTTTTTGTGCACTCGCACACCCCCGCCAGCGAGTCCCATAAGGACGGCGGGCTTTTAACATTGGCAGTGAGAGAGCACTTATGCAGCGAGAGTGAAACACTGCAGCCCACATGCTGCTAATTGGCTTGAGGTCTGAAGTGGACGGGCCTGACAGGGTGTACACAACATGAGATAGCTAACAATAGAAATATCTCTATCCACTATCTAATGTTGACCATCCTGGCCTAGGCTTGCGCAGGAAAGTTTTACCAAGTTTGACCAAAATATATATATATATTTTTTTTTCTCTATGTTTTTCTCACACCAACATGTCTATGCAAAGTGCTCAACTCAACACATATCCCATGATCCAGGACACAAGAAGAGATAAGTGGTGTTGCGGCATGACAATCTGTGGGGCGTTTCTTAAAACGGATGCTTTCAGCTGACCTTGACTTGAGTCTGTGATCTACGCTAACTGAGACAGATGGGATATAAAATTCAATCTACTTTGTGTCACTGAATGTTTTGTAAAAGCTTCAGATCTTAACTTACTGAACCTACGCTTGGTTCAGAACCCAAAATGGGTCACACATACTTTGACTCGGTCCCCATATAACAGATGAAAGTTTCCTTGGCTTTGATTCATAATTTACCAATACTCCCAAACTTTTGACGTTTTTAGAGTCCCAGCTCTGCGGGACCAATAAACCAGTCTGAAACGTTCACATTTCTAGGCGGCTCCAGTTCTTCTTGAAACAGCAACGTGCCCTAGCCACAAAAACACAGCAGCGCACATGCCAAAATACCAAAACAGAGCCCAGTGGCTTCCACAGCACCAACCAGGAAACCAATTCACTTATCAGATCTCTCCATCAACCACTGATTACAGGAAACATCTGCCAAATGCATCTAAACTCTGCTCGTTCTCATTCTGCCCAGCCCAAAACGGATTGGATAGAGTGAAAAGAAAAAAGAAAACACAAAAAAAAAACCCAGTCAGCATCCATTTCAGTTTGTACGGGAAGGCGCGCTGATAGCTGCAATGGGATGAAACATTTATTGGGCTTCATTCTGCTGATTTATTCTGTCAGTTGAGAAACTGATGGTGAGGAGTCAGATTGGAAGTGGCAGGCGACGCAGCTCTTTTTCTTCCCCTTCCGTCCTTTTTTTTTTTTCATTTTGTAAGTGACAGTGGCAAACACAAGCCTGCTGATGGTCATCATTGCCAGGTTCAATAAAGCAATCATTGCTGAAAAATGGCAAACTTTCATTTCATCCTGTACCTCTGCACTGCAATGCCACCGGGGCCATGTTGAGATGTGAGATTTAATCAAGGCAATAGCAAGGCAAGTAGAAGTTTCATACTAATCAGAGTTGAGAGGGTTATTATATCCATGCTGTTCCTGCCGTACAGTGAGTGCAGCACAGTATATCCCTCTCCATCATTCTGCATCAAATTCCACCATCTCATGTGTGGCTTTTCGCAGGAGGACAGTCCGGGAGGGGGTTGGTAAAAAGTCCACCTTGGGGTCACCAATCATGTGGAGGACTTGTACATAACTCTGTCACTTCCTGACACCTCCCCCTTCAAATGGGAGAGGAATGGCAGGCATAAATTGCAGCCAGAGGCCGCCCAATCAATAGGCTGCCCAACTGACTGACGCGCCATTTGTCATATGAGGCCTGCTCACTTTCTTGTACCTGCTGAAGTTGTGGTTATCTCCAGCGTTTTATTCTCATTGCAGTGCGCCACTCTGCCAAAGTGGCTATACAAGGGCCTAAGCACCAGTGAGGTTAAATGATTGCCTAAATCTACTGGGATCCTCTGTGGACCCAATCTGTTGACTGTATTGATAAATGGAAAGTCAGTTGAGTCAGTGAAAATGTTCAGACTCTCCACAGGCACGGTATTTTAGTGATAGAATTCAATGTTGTTGAAGTCTTTCCTTGCAAGTCTCAGAGATGGGTACAATTAAAACCATCTACCACATTACTTATGATGTTTTGAGTGCAGTGGCCCGGATCCAAACACTACTTTACTCTGATAGGCCAAGAAAAGTGCAATCATTAGGCCTGACTATATGGAGGATTTCATTTTTGAGATGGGTGATTACAGTATCTCTTGCTTTGATATTACACTTTGAGTGCGCACTTGGTTTTCTCTCCAGCTTTTCATTGTTATCATTAGACAAGCAAATATCAATTAGGAAACATAAAAGAGGGGAATATGAACCAGTGCTGTGAGTTATGTCAAACGCCATTAATGGGATCAGACTGGTAAAGCTTTAGGGTTAACAGCACAGAGCATCAGTTTCACTACAGAGAGATTTTTTTTATTTTTTTTAAATGGTCAAAGAGGTACTTCATAATCGCTGCCACTTTTAGTGGGTTACATAAGTTAAATGCTCTGCACATTCTTCCTGTTTAATCTATTAATGGGGCTTAATAATTGATACACTGCTTCTTTGGCCAAGGTCTTGGCCCATAATCAATTAGTAATTTTAATGAGTGGGGCCGAGGAGCCGAGCGAGAGGGTTCAACTTGAACTTTCGAGACCCAAAATCTCGAGGCAAATCTTAATTAGTAGTCATGAATTAATTTTGACCTGGAAAAAACACATGGGGAAGCTCCAAACTCCTTATTAGCCAAAGCGATCTATTACAGTTGGTTGCTTCTTGTTTTTTCATATATATTTTCAGTAGATTTACCCAAAAAATATTGATTAGCACTAAAGCTGGTGGAAAATAATCAGTCAACCTTTTGTGCCTATTATCTTTCTATTATCGCTCTGGTGTTCTGAATTCTTAACAAGACCAGTAATCTTCAATGCTGTAATTTCACCGCCACACGCATGCGAACGCTCCGAGTTCATAATTTGCAACAGGAAGCCTTAATGGAACTTTAATACTGATAATCAAGGCTAGATGTGGGGACTAATCCCTTCAGCAGACTGGATGACAAATGCATCAACCCAAATGTCAGCCATATTGTTTAAACTGCAGGTGGCAAACACGGCGAGCGCAAATTATCTGCTGATTCTTCGGAGATGGGTGCAACCAAACAAACATTAATTACTCATAAGCTGACTCTCGACAACACTCTCACTCATTATTTACCGCTTTTTGCGACAGCTGCCTTGTGAGCCTCACTGAAAGGTTATTGGAGAACGGGGAGATATGAAGGCCGCCCAAACCTCCTGCCGTTCCTCTGATACACCCTGTACTTCTGTGTGTGTTTCTGTGTGTGCGCATCCCGTCAGGTGGCTGCAACAGACGCGGGTGTGCCTGCCATTTCTTAATTATTGATAATGAAGCCCACTGAGACTGCAGCGAAGGATGAAGAGGAAATGGCAAACTGATGCAGTCAGACACAATAACAACACGAGTCATGATGCCGCTGTAATGAGAACAATTACACGAGTGTACCCTTGACAGCCACAACAGTACAACTCATTCTGCCACTTCAGGAGTCTGCTTCTGTAAGATCATCCTCTCTTTGTCCCAGACATCGTTTTCATCATCAGCTGAACCACTTTACCCAGAACCCGTCATCGCAACTAAAGCTTCCACATCTAAAACCCATCTTCATCCATGTTTTCTTCTAAGATGGTTTCACGAAACCCAACTCGCGCTGCCGCCCTACTGGAGGACATAAATAATTCTGACAGTAGCTGAGGGTTTGATGGCTACAACCTCCCAAACAGTGAAGAGGGATGTGTAAAAACGCACTGCGCCCTCTGTGCCACATCAAACAATCCGTGTGACCTTCATATCCTTGGGGAGACAGTTTTACATCCCACACTCATTAAATCCCCTGAGGTTTAGGGCCATGATAAAGCAAACAAATGGCTCATAATCACAGTAGTAATAAGCGGGGGGGTGGTCATTAGAGATCCAATAATCCCATATGGAATAACTCATCCGGAGCTGGGGACCCTCCTCTTTTTGTCCCAGAGTGACTTACTATCTCTGAGAGCACAGTGGCACATCGTCCTTGCCAACATGGGGTGGGTTGGGAAGGGGGGACTTATCCTCAAAGCCTTGGCCCCCTACTCATCTTGTTTGCAAGGCTTTGCTAAAGCCCAGCCCGTAGTGACTCACTGCTAAATGCGAGTCTCTGTGATCAACCTCGGGCATGTACCTTTCATTTCCACTCATAACAGCATCAGCAGGAAGATGAAATGAGGGATTACAGAGCCAGCCCCTGGTCTCGGCAGCATGGCATGGCCATAGAATGGAATGCCAGGCTAAGACTGGAATGAGCTAAAGATAATAAGTGGGTTTAAGGAGAAGACGTCCTGAAAGACCGGAGGTTATTAGTTCAAAAAGGAGATGGAGGTCACAGTTTCAACATCAATAACTTATGCATTGTTGTGTACCAGTGTAGATGCTCTTGCTGTGCACAGACATCATGCAGACGTGTACGAGACAACAACAACAACTACAACATCAACTATGTGTATGGCTAAACTGAAAAGTCACTTCTACTTCATCATACAAAACAAATTTAAAATGAAATAAAAATACTATATATATATATATATATACACACAAAAATATACGTATAAATAACAACTGGTTCATCCTGTTTTAAAAGCAGCACACTTCATTCACCGTAATTATGCGGTTTGCAGCTAAAAGCAAATAAACACTACACATCCTATGTGTTCAAGTCATATAATCTCTTCTCAGTTTCACCATGCTTCCGGGCATGAGAGTTAACCAGGAACAAATCCACGGAGAGGAACACAACAACAGTTGTCTGTAGACATTAACATTATTCTAAATATTTCTTCTTTTACTTTGAAATATGCCACAAGGCTGTTTACTTACTTACTTTCAAATGTAAGGGTTTTGCTAATTGCTTTCTTGAAGTAATTATCCAAAGAGGTCTTAGTAAGTCCCCAAAGCCATTTGTAAATTCCTTCTCTCGCACCACAATACACCAAATGCATGCATAATAATAATTAAAAAAAAGCTCTTACCTTTATTTGCAACCATTTAGGGGAAACAGCACCGAGGGAGGAAAAAGAGAGAGAGAGAAACAAGATGAGAATAAGCACTGTGGTAAATTAACAAATCTCAGTCGCACGTTTTCTTCTTTAGATCTGATCCCGGTTTAATAAAATACAACTGAATGAATCAAAGAAAGTAAGTGTGTAGCCCTGAGTCTGGTCATATCACTTCCTGCAACAATGCATTCAGTCAATGACCAGTGATGACAAACTGAATGGGGATCATTCATAAACAATGTGACAGAAGCCGTACTGATGCCATGGCACAGATTATTATTCTTTTACAGATTCTTTATTACCGGTATTTATTATTGTGAGAGATGTTGTCATGACGAGCTCTGGCTCCAGGTTTGATTTTGGATGATTTTTTTATTGTGTTTTCACTGGGTCTGATCAAAATGATTAGTTTTACCATGCACCTCTTCGAGTGGCACTGTTTTGAAACACTGCGTTTTAGTGTTAGCAAACTTTGTAAATGAATCCTGTCATCTCGTTAACCATTCCCCTATTTTAACTATAGGGGGCGGGGGGGGGGTGTCAGCAGGGGGGGGGGGGGGGGGGGGGGTGTTTCAGCAGTGTTCAGTGTATGAGGTTGCGAGAAGGACTGGAGGGGACTGGCAACCACAATAGTATTGCTGTCATTCAAAATGCAGAACATCTACATTGTCAGGCCGCGGACTCAGACAGTAATTGCTCACTGTCTGAAGGATTCCTCACATTGCGAGAAGCAGCGATGCACGAGTTATAATACAGTGAGGAGCAACAAATGACCATAGCGGAAACAGCAAGCATTAGGTGTAATTGCTGTAGCATTGTCGGAAACCATGGCAATGATTACAGCATTAACATAGAGAGCAGCGGCACATCTGGCTGCAAAGTGCGCAATAAAGCAACTGCACCGACAAGCAATCAGGCTCAGCAATTATATGGCTGAAAAATGTCTTAAATCATATTTGGGAGTAGAAATATGTGCCGGTTATATGTAGCCGCACTGCATCATGTGTGAGCGCAGCACCATGAATCAACAGCTGCACAGGCTCCAATTCATTCCAGCATCGTGAATTAAAAGCCTGCGCTGACTCGCTATGCTGTGTCAAAGTGCTCATATATATATATATGTAGACACACACACACACACATATATATATATAGACAAAACAAAGTGTGCCATGAATATTATATGACTACATAAGGTTTTTAGCAGGAAACAGGGGGCTGCTGATTTCCTTTGACTGAATGGAGCATGCACTGCCATTTTCTAAAGAACCCAACTCTCGAGACTTATGGATCCATTATAGTTCCATTAGCCCAGAGAAGAAGAAAAAAGAGGGGGCAGGGGCAAGGGGGAGGGAGAATAAAAATCCAAAGGATGATAATTGAAGATGAGAAAGAAGCAGGAGACGGGGGAGAGAGAAAAAAGTGAGAGAGAGACAGAGCTGGAAAATGATGAGCTGAAGAGCTTACAAAGATGGGGGGAAAATTGGTCTTTCATCTTGGGAGCTTTCAGAGAGACTCGTGCTCTGTAAACGTCAGAACAAGTCCAACCCATACTTCACGACTATCATCACCTATGGATTGAGAGGCCGTCACAAAAGGCAACAAGCAGACGCCTTAAAGAGAGGGGGGGGGCGGCTTGGATGAGGGCCTGGGTGGGAGAGACGGAGATGAGAGGGAACAGCGAGGAACAGAAGGGTGGAGGACATGTTAAAACTGTGAGAAAGTGAAAAATGGGAATTTACATCCAGCTCTAAATAAGACGTTTTCAATTTACAGCCGCTGGGAGAGAGGAGAAGTGAGAAATGAGCTGTTGTCCACACATCTTATCTCTGTTCAGATCCACTGTCAAGCCAGATCGTGTATTCCCGCGTTTCCACCTGCAGACAGAGCGAAGCGCGTCATACACATTCGCTTCCACATATCATGAAATGTCAAGTTCTTACACATGTTCTTTTAATTCTCCTCGACACGTTTTTTTTTCCCTTCAATGAAGAACAAAACAGGCAAAATCCCACGTTCTCCTTCTTCCAGCGCGCGGTTTTCCCTGACCCTACCCTCATGCATAATGCATGCACCACGGTTTTTAATTTTCACTGTCAGCCAGAGTGATTGCATTGCATTAGGCTGGCCATGCAGATAATAAGGAAACAATGCTACTAGGAGAAGCCCCCTCCCCACAACATCATGTTAACATGTATGAATCGCCTGCATCTTCCTGCACAGAACTCACTGTTCTTGCCTTTTTGGATACGGAACCATATCCGCGTTCATCGGTGTCGTCTCCGGTCAGCGCCGGAGCACCAGTCCATCAGTGAGTAATTGGAGCAGCTCGGGCTGTAAAGGGGGCCCCTCCTTAGCTCGTTTTCTCCGTTAAAGCCAACCCAATGAAGCATTTGAACAGTTCCCCTCATGGTGGCAATCTGGCTTTATTGATCCCATCATTCCCTTTTTTTTTTGTTTTTTTTCATTCAGGCCGCTCATGTCGAACGTTTCCGACAACTTCTCCACATAAAGACTGGCGCTGCTCCCACACCACACACCAGGAAGTTTGGCCTGATGTAAAATAAGGCAAAATAGACGTGAGGGGTCATATGGGCCTTGGTTTGTTTTTTTTTGGTTTTTATGTTTGGGATGTTTTTTGGCAGTGTCAAACTAAAGATGGCACATAAAGGTCCAAAAGTTAGCGAGCGTAATAAAATACTGTGGTTTTGTGCAGAAAGACAACAAAGAACGGATGAAGGAACAAAAACAGTCTACACCAAGTATTAACAGCACAGACTGAGTGGGAACGCTCTCTTGTAAACTCTATTGCTGAGCATGTTAGTCTGTGTCAATGTGGCCCTCCCAGTTCAGACAACTGCCTCGTCACAGAAAGAGCATTTGTTCTTTCCATCAAAACACATTTTCAGTTTACGGCACAGAAACAAATGTATGTTTTCTCATAAAGCATAAATCTGAGCTGGAGTTACCCCTCACTCACTGTGTGATTGCCCTTATCGGATTAAAGCGTGGCACATTTGCCTCAGTTGCTCCTCTTAACTTAATTGTAAAGCACCTTAGAAAAAAGTTGAGCATCTGGCCCTTGTGGTCAGCCCGTTTGTTTTTGCCAGGTTTGAGTTGTTTTCTTCACAGTTCACATTTGGCAGGTCCAGACTGCTTCCCCCTTGCTATTCCTGGCCGGACTGGACTGGACCTGATGAGACGCACAGGCTGAGCAGCCAGACTCAGCGGCAGCCTGGAGCTTTTTCACACCCCGCCATAATCTGCACTGGGGCAGTAGGGCTGAGGATCGCCCAACCCCACATCACAGTCATGTGCAGAAACAAGGCGGATGTGTGTTCGTATGACCTGCGTTAAAAGAAATAATAAAGTCCGACTATAATGTCATGCAAACAAAGCGACATCTGCATGAGCCACAGGAACTTGTTAAAGCCAGTATCCGTAAACCTGCCATCAATGATTCATGTCTGAACACATACTGTATTCACAAGTGTTGTTTATGAGAAAACGATATGTTTCAGGTGAGCATCTGTTCATGTGCATAGTCTGTGTTGGGGATAGTTAATGTGTTTGTGTGTGTGCAAATATCTCTGTCTGTATCAGGAGGGGGAGTGCCGCAACACACATTTGAATGGAAGGCTGGGTGGATTTCATAAAGCATTCATGTGTGCATAATTCAGTTCGATTCCCAATTACGGAGCTTTTCTGTCGGTGGGCAAACAGGCACCTGCACAACAAACA
The DNA here is from genome assembly GCA_016785345.1 of Trinectes maculatus. Lineage (NCBI taxonomy): Eukaryota > Metazoa > Chordata > Actinopteri > Pleuronectiformes > Achiridae > Trinectes > Trinectes maculatus. Next base: position 898,420 of record JAFBJQ010000405.1, on the reverse strand, counting down.
AAGTCCTGACTCTCCCACCATCTGCCACTTTGCATTATTTTCATTTCAGGACTTCCGAGGCCTATTATTACATTTGCCTCACTGTCACCCGGGACACCAGCATCTCTCTATTATGAAATCATTCAAGGGCAATTAATCCCACTATAAAGAAAAAGGAAGACGATACGGTATAGAGAGGGAAAGAGAGAGAGAGGAGAAGAGGTGTGAAATAAGAGAGAAGCAGAAAGGATAGTACAAAAGAACAAAGGCAAGGAATTAATGGCGGTTTGAAGTCCACTTTGGTAAAGAAATTCTTCAATTACACTTCACATGGCGCCCTCAGCAGTACTTACATTGACAGCTATTGAAATGGGCACTTCCCTTGATACTCATACAACAGCTTCAATATACCTGCTCTCTGTTTGTAGCCCCACTTTCAGCTTTCAGTGCACCCTGAATGTCAAATTGTTATAATGACCTGATTGAGAAACATCCTAATAATCCAGGGGAAACAGGGGCTACTCACTGTAAGGTTTTGAAGCGAGTCCTCAGGTTTTGCGAACAAAGAGTCAGATCATCAATGGGATTCGAGATGTAACAGATGAGATTAAAAGCCTCCATCTCTCTTGAATCTTTTGATACGCTTTCCAGCAAAAATCATAGGGAGACAGTGATTTAAATGAAACTCTTCTTGTCTCCCAACACACTCCGAGAATATCTCACTAAAATGCTCTTTTAGACTCTGTTAGTCTAAATATCAGTTGGCATAAACATCTCAAAATGTCCGTGTCTAGTTTCATAATGCCATTGAACACATTACATGTGTCCCAATAATAAAAACAACGTCATTACTTCTCCATCTGAACATTATTTCTATTCCTACCATTACTAATACAACTGCCTCTATTATAACTACATAAACATAAACTACATAAACAGCTCTTAGCTTTTAGAATGTCATTGAAAAAAATATCCACAGTTGTTGCTCTTCAGCGTGGGATTTGCAGCAGAAATTACATGTGGGGTACCTCAGGTGTTTGTTCGAGGCTTTTTTAAATTTAAAACAAAACTGACTGTCAGAACTTTTTTATATTTAAAACGAAGCCTGTTTATTACTGCAATCTATAATTGCATTGGCATTTTCTTCTGAGATTAAAGTAGCTGTTCTCTGAGCAGTGAGACGTGTTTATTATAATGTAATATTGCTTTGTGACATTTTCTTCAGTGATTAGCTGCTTTGTTTGGATAATTATCACCTTGCAGTATCTTGTCTCTTCTTTGTGGTTACTAGTTGTGTGGCTGATTATAGCCTCGCATATTTATCACTTTAGATCAATAATACATTCTAGATCCTCATCTGTCTGTCTATTCTTAGGGAACATTTAATTAAGTGTCTTAACCACTGATGCTAGGAGGTGCAGTAGCCCACACAAACCGAACAGTAGACTAATGGAGTACTCGCATGCATTGGGCTTCAATATTGTAACCATGACATCAGTTAAAAGCATAAAAACATATGCAAACGTCCTCCAGCATTTCATGGCCGTGCTTTAAAGAAAAATAAAGGAATTGCCAATATCCACATAATCCTATGACCAAAGACCCGCTGTAAGACACTTTCACCATAACTTGTCAGCCAAATGAGAGAATAGAACTCCCAGTAACCTTAAAGCAAAAAAAGTAAAGTTTGGCTTCCAGTTTTTAAGACAGCAGTTTTGACCCTGAACCAAATAACCAGTTAAAAGTTAAAACTTAAAAGTTTCCTCCTAATGACTGGACTCAAACTAAATCAACATATATTTGTAAAGACAAAACTCAACAGAGAAAATATTTAAATATAATAATCACCAGTATTTCCACAATATTGTACAATAATTCCTACAATCCAGAGACTGTAAATATAGAAACAACATAATCAATTTTAAAAATGTAAAAAAAAGACAAATAACAACAAAAAAAGGAATATGCTGTGGCACTGCCAAAGGCCAGTACCACAGCACTCTACTTAAATATAATTCATACAGCAAAACCTTGAGAAAGCAGGAAGCAGGAAATACTCATGAACAGAAAGAAGATGTGATAAAAGATGAATACAGCATGTCATCCTGAATACTGCACACAGAGAACTGAAACTCTTACAATACAATACAATCCTCGAGCACTTCTCTCTCTCACGCTGTGTGTGTCTGTACAATGTGTGTATTTACAATATGTTATGCACGCTGCAATAATTGCTGCCTCGACAAGACGTCCTGGTTCCTATTCTGCAGAAGAAACAAACATAGAAGAAAAGGATTCAGCTTCTGTTCTAATTGAGTAAGCCTAAAGTTAGCAAGTTAACGCAATTACATCTGTGAGCCATCAGCGCACTGGACCACAGACTGCACAACAACAGTATGGAGGGTGATTTCAGCAAGAAAGAACTCCCTCATTATACATATGTGAGGGAGAAGAGAGCAGTGTAATCAAGCTTGAGCTTATTCAGCTGAAATCATCAAAGATTTTGCCAAAGATACACAACTGGGGACCTAGATCAGCTGTGTGTGTATGTGTGTGTGTGTGTGTGTGTGTGTATGTATATATCCTGCCTGCATAAATGTGTATCTCTTTGTCTCTGTATGTGCTCCCCTGAGCACAAATATACGGCGAATCAATTTAAATTAGGTCATCTCCTCACTCAGTCTAATGTTCCATAAAAGATGTAAGAGGCCCCATCCGTATCGCTGTCTGTTTCTGACATTACTTATCTCTAGGTGTCTGCTGCAGCCCCTTTCAGGCAACACAGGCCATTTCCACGGCAAACTTAATGGACTGTTACATAAGCCACCTAAAACCTGGCCTGCCAGTCGTGACACTGAGTGTGAGAAGTGGCTCTGGGAGGGAAATTTTAAGGGAGAAAAAGCCAGAGGAAATTAACCAGCCCTAAAAGGATCCTAATCTAGTCTGGTCCCACCCACCACCACTTCCCCAACCCACCCCACCGGCAATAGGTCTGGGCAGTGAGTTGTCAGCGGGTGGTTCAGATCAAATTGGCTCTCAGGCATGAAGATGGAGACGAGTGAGTGGTAAGTGCAACTGCCAAAGGCAAGAGGGGGGCGCACTGGCAGGGCTAAGTAAAACTATATATAAATGTATACACACACACACACATATATGTATATACAGGGGGTCCTCGAGTTACGTCGGAGATCCGTTCCTGAGAATGTGTCGAAACCGAATTTCGACGTAAGTCGGACCATACATTCATTGTGCCATTTTGCGTACATTGTGCCACCAGATGTCGCTATAACACCACGCTAAAATAAGAGTTTATTATGGTGAATTGCCTTTTTTGTCCCTCTTGTCCCTCTTGACACACTGTAGGGGTTGACATCATGAGTGTAATGAGCATTTCCTTTAGATTTCTGTTATCAACCGTGTAGACCCTGTGTTGTGAATAAACCTACGGTATCGCCACGATCCCGAACCCATCTGTGTCCGTGTGCATCTCCTTACCGGCTGCTGCCCCCCCTCTTTCCCCCCGCCGGCCGGCCGGCCATTTCACATAAGTAAAGACAGCTGTGGAGGTGCTGGAGAAAAAAAAAGCCGGCAGGCGCGCTGAGAGACAGAGAGAGCCGGCAACAACTAGTTCCCGTGTGAAGTCTGTACGTATTTACGGGGCAAACCGCTTAAGCCGAAACAAGGAAGTTCACGGGAGATGTGTCGTAACCACGAAAACGACGTAATTCGCGACCAACGTACCTCGAGGACCCCCTGCATATACTTTGTATATAAGCATTCAATCTAATGTGAATTTACATGACTGCATGGCTTCTCACATGCACCGCTCTTCCCACCTTCACACTGCCCCGGGCATAAAAATGCCAAACAAACAAGCAAAGTGCATTTCATGGTCAGACCAGAAACATGTCGAAAAACACATTTCGGGAAAATATATTTTGTTTTGGAGGACAAAATATTTTTGAAAATTATTGTCATTTTGGATAATGCTGGACAACCTTGTGACTGGTTGTGAACTTTGTTCAAAGTGCAAAGTCCGGACTGAGAGGACGTTGTGACAGGTAGAGAGTTAAAGGTACAGGAAATGGAAACGGCTGACAGGAGTAAGATAGTGTAAACAGACATTAATGACATCACCGCTGTGCAGGGATGGGTGAGAAAAGGCAGTTTCAAGATGAAGAAGCTACGAAAGGTTGCTGGTTCGAACATCATTCACCAGACTCGTAAACATACTGGGCTAGAGGTTTAAGTTGTGTGCGGGTTAAGCCCACTATCATCAAAAACCACTCAGACTGAGCTGCAAGCCTGTCAAGTGGAGGAACCTAAACTGAACTCTCTTTTCTTCTCTCCTGCCACCCCCTCCTTCACGCCGCACTGCGAATCATCCCAGCCGATAGGTCGGCTCTTACATCTGAACCTATGTGAAGAGCAGCGAGGTGACAGGCTGAAATAAGGCCTGGGAATGGATCCAGTCTACTGTACGAGGCGGCTGTCATTCAGGAGCCCAACAACAGGCACATAAATACACTCAGTCGTTGACTATTACATGTGTAGCTTTAAAACAACTGTAAAAGGGTGTGTTTGCTAAAGCAAGAAAGATAAAACGCTTCAGCTTACATTAGCATTATTATAAACATTATCACCAAGATGCTGTACACCAGTGCGACCACTAGCTGTTGCTGCACGTCACTGCACTTAATCAGAGCCCTGACGTTGAACTAGGTCACCTACATCACACTCATTGGCGCTAAAGCACACAAATAATTAGAGCCTTTTTTCATTCGCACCAGTGTGGATGTCATGTATTTCCATCCTGTTTCAGTCCCCATTGTTACAGTCAGCCAAGTACAGCACAAGTACATAGTGTGCTACTTCACAGCACCAGTCACTTCTGCACTGTTGAACAAAGGCTACCCCAATATACTTTTGTATAAGTGTACATACTAATGTGAATTTACATTTACATGACTGCATGGCTTCTGATACATTCTCACTGAATCACCAGGTAGAAGGTGGAGGTAGTAACTCAAGGACCAGCATCTGTTTTTAGCACAGGTGAGATTACTCACATGTACATTACCAACACTTTGGTTTGCACAGTGTCTTTTGCATGATTTTTTTTTTCTTCTCACCTTCGCACTGCTTGGAGCACAAAAGTGCCAAACAAAAAAAAAAGAAGCAATGTACGTTTCAGGGCCAGACAAGAAATGTGTCAAGATGTATACAGTTTGAAAATTATATTTTTAAATTATATTCATTTATGTAAGAACAGTGTGGCATGTTCCCTTAAAATAAATAAATTAAGTGTGCAAGAGGGCGCGTTTCTCCTCTAGCAAAGTTTAAATGACAAAGACAGGTGTTGGTATTTACTTAAATATGTATGTTTTATATTTGACACCTTTCCATTATTTGTATGTCTAAAATACATTTTGATTTGTTTTAGGTATAAAAAAAATGCCGTCTTAATGTGATTTTCATTTTCTTTCGCTGGAGCACCAGCATGTACAGGTCAGTCAGACAATCAGATGGCCCGTCTCTGCGTGTGCCAGTGTGTATGAGGGCCAGCCGGGCCAGCATGCATGTATTCAGTATCTGAGACCATCTGGGACATGAGGGACGTGGGCAGTTTGGACAGCAGGAGAGGAAGCAGCAGTCTACCTTCCATCACCACCAGACCGCGTGGAGCTTTAATTTGGGCCTGACTGGGACTGCAGACAGAAATACGCTTTATGGACAGCAGCTACAAAGACAAAGCCATTTAACCACTTTTCCTTTTTTCCAACAGTGAGTGGCAAATTTAATGTGAGTAAAACTCATCAAGTTGTGTGTGTGTGTGGATAGATAGATAGATAGATAGATAGATAGATAGATAGATAGATAGATAGATAGATAGATAGATAGATAGATAGATAGATAGATAGATAGATAGTTTGGTTCTGCTGGTTTCATTACAGACCTGGACAGGAACCAGCGTGTCCATCTGTTGGCTACTGAGCAGCTCCATCAGAGCAGTTGGAGGGTTAAGTGCCTTGCTCAAGGGCACATGCAGGTGGTCCCGAGGCCTCGGGATGTTTTTTGGTCTAAAGTCATCCGTGTGCTCAAGACTATTTACAGAAGTGATTAATAGTTGAGTCTCCACAGAAGCCACTTGACCCCTCACAGCTGAATACTTCACCTCACACAGGCAGACCTGTAAAACGCTGTTTTACTGGAAAAGCTGCATTAACCGCCTCTGAGCGGCCAATAACAGGGATGGAAATGGCTGCACGCTTGAGAAAATGCGCATATAATGGAAAACGCGACCAGCATTTTTTTTTTTGGACTATATATTTGCATACGATTTTCAGTGCGTGCGTGCGCATGTGTGTGTGTGTATGGTTGTGAAGCGTGTTTAATTAAATTTCACACGCAGTGAAGTGTCAGATTGAGAAGTGCCTCTTCCCTCTCTCTCTCTCTTTTACTTACGCACACACACACACAGACCGCCATAGTGAGATGTGATTTGAGTGGGTGGGAACAGACACTCCTGATAAGTGAATGGCTTGTTTTTAATTGCCAGTGTGGAGTAACGCAGGCACAGGAGGAGCTCTCTCTCTCTCTTTTACTTACGCACACACACACACAGACCGCCATAGTGAGATGAGATTTGAGTGGGTGGGAACAGACACTCCTGATAAGTGAATGGCTTGTTTTTAATTGCCAGTGTGGAGTAACGCAGGCACAGGAGGAGGCCAGCAGTGGGAGCTGGGCGTGTGAGCGCTCACACATGTTGAAATACAGTAAAAACCTAATGAGAGAAACTTAAGCACCGTTTAAACGTGGTGATTGCTTACACAGTTGTGAAGACGCCACTGATCCATTAGCGAGAGGAGATGGAGACGGAGAGGAAAAAAGCCGACAGAGCGGAATGGTGCTGGTTTTTGACCCTGAGCACACGCGGCTGCTCAGACGAACCCGTGCAAAACCATCCAAAACACACAACCCTCACACACACGCACGCTTGAGTGCAAATTGCAGAACCTCCACACACAGCAGGGGCCAAAGAGTCGCATGTTGGTTGTGGCTGTGTGGTGTGTGACAGGCTGTGACATCGTTGTGTCACACAGCGACGCACCAGGGTGTGACAGACAGGACAGAGGAGCAACAGTCAGGCCGCTCTGGCCACATCCCATCCCTCTTCACACAAGGCAGCTGTGACTCTCATATACAAACAATGTCAATGCATCGCAGTGATACTCAGCTCATTGTTTTTAGATGGTAATCTTTACAAAATCCTTGAAATTATTTATTTATGTGTAAACTTAACAACACATTAGTTTTGGATTGTCTGTTTAGGGAGACCGGTGCATGAGCAGCTTATTTGTGTGTGTGTGTGTGTGTGTGTGTGTGTGTGTGTGTGTGTGTGTTCCCAGATTTTCTTTTCACTTCCAATTATTGAACGTATTTTCTGAGCCACCAATGTCACAGGAGGACTCCATTAACTATAGACCACAATAAATACAGTGTGTGCGTATATGTGTATAAGTGTGTGTGTGCAGTACAAAAATAAACATTTGGATGAAAATCAATCTGCATGAAAATCAGTTTGTAATGATCTTCTTTTCAAAATTAACTTTTTTTCCAGCAAGTACACTGACCCCTGTGTCGTCCTCCAGTAATTACCATTCCATGCCACATCTGCAATCACAACATCTGCAGACTGGGCACAAACACAGGAACTTTTTTTTTTTTACAGCCAAGAGACAAATACGGTTAGAAATAAGGATGAAGAGGCAGGATCAAGCAACTAAGAAACCAAAAAAACATACCATGAGGAATCTCATTACACGCATAGAATTTCAAGAGCTAAAATCAACTTCGGCATAAATGTTATTCCTACACGGCCTCCTGATTTGACTCCCTCGTCTGGCAGACATAATTTAATTTAAATCAGCAAAAACTTGGACTTTCAGGTGTCATTTCAATTTGCTGTTGACTCACCCTCTACGACTTAGTCCTGTGCATTTTTAACAAACCTGAACACCAACAAATTACCCAGCGCTGCTAGCAGTCACTTCTACAGCAGACACACAAACACCCACACACACAGGAATCTAATTTATTTCCTTTTTTTAACAAGAGCAACAGGCGATGGATAAATAAAAAACCCCATGTAGATCCATTATCTTCTGCAAATAAAGTTAAATAAAATAAAGATTTTTGTTTTTTTGTCTGCAAACGCTGGAGATGAACTTTGTGCACAGACACTTCTCCTGATTTAAACTGACGCTGAACGCAGCAGGTGTCTGACGGGAGGAAACTGCAAAACTCCATCCTGCGACAGCAGCGGTATGGTTAATCCAAACAGACCAGCGGTGGGAATACGCAGCGCGAGGGGTCTGCTGAGCTGTGCATCATCTCTCTGTTGGTTTGTGCGTGGTCACCGAGCGAGCTGCAGAGAGGTGAAGTGTCGTGTTATTACGCACACGCCTACGCACATCGGGGACCCCCCGAGGCTTAACAATACAGGTACAGTGCTGTAAGTAAATAATCCCGATCCCCTCGTGTGCGTCGTGTGAGGCAGAGTGCGTGTTTGTGTATGCCTTCATGTGCGCCTTTTGTGCCACTGTGATGTCTCCAGAGTGACCTGTTGGTGTGGAGATGTGTGCGTGTGTGTGTGTGGGTCTAAGAAAGAAAGTGTGAGAGTGGAATAAGGGTGTGTGTGCGCACAAGTGTGGTGCCTCATACATGTTTGATTGGAGAATGTGGTCGTCTCCCAATAAACAAGGCTCCCTCAGTGTGAGCCTATTTGAGCATGCATAGGTGAGGCTGCAAGACTGCGTGATCAGCATTTCTATTCCTTTCCTTTCCTTTCCTTTCCTTTCCTTTCCTCTCCTTTCCTTTCCTCAGTATAATTCAGTTCAACTCATTTCAATCCAAATGTTTCGTGTTGAGCTCTTCTGTCGTCTTCTTTTATCCCTTTCTCTCCAAGTTTTCAACTTGCTTCTATCCAAGTCATTTTCATCACATGCCTCTATTTATCCTTCTATTCCCTTCACTTCCTGTTCTGCGTTATCGTCATATTTCCTCCTCTCCTCTTTTCACCACACATGCAATATTCATGCATTCAAGGCCATTAAAGAAGCACACACACACACACACACACCAAGCAAAAACAGACCTCGCTCAGACAAGCATGAAATAAGCAATTCTTAATACAAAACAATAATCTGCAGCAGGATCAGCAGGCGCCTCACTCGTTCGATTTGCTGCCCGCCCCCACCGCCGCCATGCGCCGTCACCAGCCAGTCACTGGGCTCTGCTCCGTAGCGATTTTCTGTGTGAGGCATTTTGTCTGCCGTGCAGAACAGACAGCGGGAGTCGAGATGTCAGTGGAAGAAGCTCCTTTGTCGACTCCCTTGAAATGACGTGACACTTTCAACTCGGGGGCCCTGTACGTACGAGCGGCTTAATGTCACACCATGTTACAATAGTTACTTTGCAGGGTGCAGGGGAGGAGAATCAGAGGAGCACATATCTACTGTCACTTAGTCACGGGGGGAGATGGGAGAAGGAGGTGATTAGGGGGAATTGGTGGCATAGATGGCAGGAGAGGGAAGAGTGAAATACCAGAGGGAGGGATGGGGAGGAGGGAAAGACGGAGAGATGGGATGATTGAAAAGGAGGCTGAGCGAGGACAAGAAATAACATTAAAAGGGGCAGAGGAAAAGTAAAAAGGGAAAAAAGTGTCTACATGTTTTTGGCCCTTGTACATTACACGACACAGTAAGTCATGGTTAAAATAAGATGTTTGGATTCAGTGGTAAAAATTTACACCCATAATTATACTGTTTTCTTTTACGTCCCTTTTATCTGGTTATAGTGATGTTTGATTGAAAAAAACAAAAACAAACTTTAGACCTGATGGCTGCCTTCGTTAAAAAGTCCGTTTATCATACAGTCACTGGGACTCGTGCTTGAGGCGACATGGAAATCCACCAAATCCAAAACAAAGCACCGACTGAACGACTTCCACACTGTGACACAGCGACGCACACTGACAACATGTACAATCCCAGGGAGCTGACACAATCCTGCAGATCTCTTCAAGCAGGAAAGAGAGATGACAACGGAAAAGGAACACGGTGACACTGGAGGGCATCCAGCATCCAGTCCTTCAGTTAGCAGGTTGCGGTGAGGTGAATGCAGGGGCCCGGTAAGGGGGCCCTCTTCAGAACAGACAGGAGTCTGTCCAATCCCAGCAGCTAGCATTATGGCGTCATGGCGTATTATAGTGTCATCCGACACATGGCTAAACTTCACCGACACGACAGAAGCACATGATTGTGTGCATGTGTTTATGTGTGCGTGTGGTCAGCGTCTCCAGCAGTCAGGGCCTGGGGGAGGTGGGGGGTGAGGGGTGGGGGAGGTGGGGGGCATTGTGATGCCATTGCCAGCATATGGTTGTGTGCTAAGTGAGTTGTCTTTTGCCTCATCAAATATTCACAATTACAAACGCGACGAAACCATCGCCCTGGTCGTGTTTCATGTTTAATTGATGGCCCACTCTCCTCTGTTCTCGACCTGCTCTCTCTCTCTCTCTCTCTCTCTCTCTCTCTCTGATGATGAGTGAAAAAAAAACACATGTCCTGTTGAAGAATGGGGAAATAAATCTCAAATTATTACTTAAACTTTATTACGTTTTCCGTCTTCCGGGATGTAAATCACTTGCTTTGTGCTAACTGAGCGCTCCCTGACAGGATTCGTTGACAAAGCATTTAAGCTAAAATTAGCTTGCGAGTCTGTTTCGAGTGAAAGCGTCTTGCAGAGGACTCTCTCACTCTCGTCAGTCGGATCTAATCACAACCAGTCCTGAAGGAGTCTCCTCCCAAAACGAGCACACACTGTGCTGTATGTGTGGTTACAATTTCAGTATTTCAGTGGGATCAGCGAGTTGGTAAAACTTGGTTCTAAACTTTTTGGAGAGAAAAAAAAGCCAATCTCATGACAGCAGTGAAATAACCTGCTGTTCTGTTCACAATCAAAAGACGACAACATGTTTGTCAACTGGAATAAACGTCCGTTTCACCTAACATGCAACCGGGGGTCACTCGGTGCAGCGCACAGTCACCCGCCTTATTACACAGGCGCGTAACTTTGTTTGCTTTGAATATGTAGCCAGTGTGAATGCGACCACATTATCTGCACCTCCTGCTGGTGAGTTGTAATGTTGAGTTCACCAGTGCAGTCCGGACCCCTTTCAATTTAAAACCGCAGCCATTTCTAATGTCATCCATACAAACAGGGTCAAGCTGGTCCTGAACTAAAGGTTCGGATCCTCCAGATCAGAGGAAACTCTTAACTTGTTGTCTTATAGCCATTAACTCAAACTCCTTGTGGAAAGATTTCAATACTTTGAATACACCCGCATTTGTTTCCCGTACTTTATCTATTTGCTGCTATAAGTCTATTTCTATTCACCCACCCTGGTGTCGACTTTGATAACAGCGTTTGGTGCAAGCCCAAACAACTTGTTATGAACACATACACACTTGCATACAAACATATATACTTGCTGGAGAGTCCCCAGGTCACTTTCATGTATCGTACTAACAGAATGAAGTCCAGCGACCGCCGCACAGTGGGGGGTTGTCCCTTTAGTTATGCCGGAACAAATGCTTTCAAGAAATCTCTTTCATGTGGATTTTTTTTCTAAGCGTCATATAGCTGTTAGACTGGGAATGACGGGTGCCGACTGTGACGACTTTTTAAAAAACTGTCCCGACTCAGCCGAAAACATAATATTACCCAGTGATCGAAGATACCAGTTAACCGCACAGCTGGAGTGGCTTTGTCTTTTCTTTGTCTTGCGACCACAATCCGACAATCTGAACCCGCTCGACAGGACGTTTGAAATTAGAGCAGAGAACGGATTACTGAGCGAGGAGATGTGCCCTTTTGCATCTTGATTCATCCTGCCAGGGTTCGACAATCAAAACTGGCGATACGATGCTTTATCAATAGTTTGCAGTCACGCATGACAGCCTGACAGACTGTATCTGAGTGAGGGCTGATAAGAATAATTTAGTCCGGCATTAGGTCCTCGCTGGAATACCGCCACGTTCACGATAAGCATGTTTTCGATTTAGTAGTTAACATTCCCAGGACGTGTCCTGGAATTGCCTGTGTTCTTCATTGCTGACATAAGGTTCAACGAAAAGGTTAGGAGCTGAGTGACGTTGCAAAAATTTCTCGACAACTATCAATCAATATTTCATCAGTCAATGTTTCGGTCTTCAAGCTGATTCGATTCTCGACGTGCCCTTTCCCCCGTCGGAATGAAGTTACCACCTTAGCAGTGATTATTTTGTAGCCGCGAGAGTGAGATTGCATTTACAGATGAAGTCTGCGCAACAAAATGAAATTCAGACGCACACCTTGTCTATTCATTTGTGTGACGTGTCTTTGTCAGACCTGTCTTCTCGCTTACTTTCCTCCTGCTGTACGCTGTACTGCAGTGTGTGCCCACACACACACACACACACACACACAGCTTCTTTGTGCTGAAGGCTATAGCCCATAATCAGATTTCAGCATCAACAGGATTAAACCTGAGCAGAGCTTTTCCTTGTGCAGAGATAGGGAATGAAAACTGTCTTTTATACCACAGAAAAAGAACATGGCAAACAGACATATGAGATAGCAGAGGTGACGCGCTGTGTCATATCAAACCACAGCACGTGATATCAAGCAATCAAACATCAAAACAGTACGTCTTTCTTTTGTCATGCAACAGAAGAGCAAGATCCCATCTCAGCAGCAATATGGTGGCGAAAAGAAATACGCCAACGGTATGTGTCGCCCTCCTCATCACGTAGGCCTCAATGCCTGTGGGGATGAAACAAACCATCTCCGGACATTCGTTCAGGCATTGTGATGGACGGACGCTTGCCGAATCAGGGCCCCTGAGGGGGAAAAGCGGTGGATAGACAGAACGGAGAGACTGTAAAATTTGTTTCCTTCAGGGCGAGGGGCTTATGAGTTGGAGTGGAAGGGTGCCAAATCAGATACCAGCACATCAAACTAGCCTGAGGGAGTGATACAGACATGACATGGACCCTTTTGCAAAACAAAAAGCGCACTCATACAGCCCCATAAACACACACAGATGCACGCACACACACTCCACGTAACACACAAAATCACTCTTGTTCTATATATTGCATTGGTGCAAAACTGACTTGAGCAATGCAGTTTCTTTCTTTCCTATTTCTTGTGCACACACACACACACACACACACATCAAATTTTCAACCTACTCTCGCCATGCTCCAGTCAGAAATCACATTACCTCTGCCAACCCAGTCTGCAATAAGCACAATGCAGCAGCTGGATCCACCTTGTCAAAGCGCCGACTACACTATTACGCCACATGCTCTGCAGTGTTTTGTGTCTGTTCAAGAGAACAACAAACAAAGTGCCCATCCATCCATCTATCTATCCATCCATCCATCCATCCATCCATCCATCCATCCATCCATCCAGAGAGAGCATAGGATACCATTCCCCATTTCTCCTCTCTGTAATGACGTTAACGAGAGAGTTTCTGAGAACGGTGAAAGGGAGGCTGAAGTTCAGCCGCGAGGGAATGCGAGTAGGGAAGGAAGGCGAAGCGGGAAGTGTATGGCATACGATCATTAGTGAAGGGAGACGGGCCTGCGGCGCGGTGGTGGCGGCACTACAATTGGCAGCTACGGTCATTCATTTGGAGTGACACTCATTAGTCTGCCCTATAATCTGCCTCCTACACTGCGGAGAGGAGCAAGGTGGAGAACAGGCTCCATGAATCACAGCTGTGGACATCAGGGCCTGTAAAGCTGCTAAAGGACGCTGGCTCCTGGACAACACACACCAGGGGAAAGAATTCACCATTTAACTTTCTATTTCAATCAGTTACTACTGAGGATCTATGGGTCTTTTAGACAGATGATTTGATTTTTTTTTATCAATAACAATGAACTGATTATTAAAACAGACTGTGAAAAGGAACAAGTAGGAAACAGAGGACTCAGACGTTTGCTGTATTGATTTCACAAACAGTTCAAATATGACCCTGCGGTAATTGATCACCCCTCACTTCTATCTCTCTGTTGAACAAAGAAAGACGCAGTGGCGAGTAGCTGCTTCAGCAGGGTTTGTACAGTGTTTCACGTTTCTATGATCATTATCATTCTTTAATGGGGGTTAATTGGGCTCTCGGTGGGTCCGTCCATTGTCATCTCTCCCTGTGAGAATATGATGCACTGCAGGGATAAATGGGAAAAAAAACATGTCATACTGAGTGGAGGAGAGATGGTGAACTACATGGAGTGCTACATGTGTTTGTAAGCGTGTGCTTGGTTTTGTCCTTTACAGATGGACGATGATATTCTCATATGCATATGCAAAAAAAATCAATCAGCAATGAGCTTCCCCATTGAGAAAAAAAAATCCAGTCTAGGTCTGGACTGACTGATGGATTTTCTTCCAGCAGGGCTCATTGTTAGTGTTGGATGAAACCCTGCAAAGTTTCAAGACATTTAAAAAGTTGAGTACTTGGTCAAATTCAAACTTTTTTTTTTAACCAATCAGGGCTACCGTCAGCTTACATGTTTTTTTACGATTTCTATAAGTAAAAAAGTATCGAATGGAGGGAAGGAATCCTGTTATCTGTTGACTAAATACTCACTGTGCTTCAGAATGAAGTACACATTGAATAACACTGCAGCTTTGTTACTTTGCATAAGACAAGGAAACACACATCAAGAACATGAAATAATAATACCAATAACAAAGAGAAACATTTTACCCTGCATACATTTCCTAGATTATAGCCTCCGGGCATAAAACCCCACAATGCGTTTTGACTTTTAGTATGCGGATGAAAAAAAAAAATAAAACACCTTATCAGGGGAGTGAGAGCAAAACACTCTTCGGGGAGAATCTTTCTCTTTAACTTTAATTGTGATAATTAATTGGCGAAAACTTTTGTCCCTGACAAAAGTGGTCATGTTTCATTAACGGCTTCATTCATAAAAGATGTCGTTTCTTTAATTAGGATTAGGGAAGAGGGAATTGAGAGAGACAGAGAGAGAGAGACAGAGAGAGAGAGAGGAAAATTAGAGGGCACTGTGGGGTTTTGAGGGATAAATAATAAGTGGCAGGAACCTGACACTAGGAATAAAATTGCGAAAAAAATTAAAAAGGGAGAAAGAAATACATGAAAATTAGAGGAAGTACCAACAATTCACAGCCCTTGGCACTTTTATGCAAAAATTAGATATTAAGCCTTTTACTTTACACTGGGCATGTAGGCTCGATTAATTGATCACGCACTGAGCTCTCTGGCTGATTTCCCACACTAACAGAACATAGCTATGAGAGAATGAAACACAAAAACAAGTGTGTGTCGACAGACGTTGGCAAAGAGAAGAGATAAGACTTCAACCAGTTCCCTCGCCACTGACGCTCTGCACAATAAAGCTACATCTCACTGTGTATGCTCTCGAGCACACACACACACACACACACACACACACACACACGCACACAGCGTCCAGCCTTTTTCTCTGCTGCCAGGAGACAAACAGAAAACTTTTAATTGACTCATGATAACAGTCATCTTTTGGTCTTCCTCAGCCTTTCTCTTACTTCCTGCTTCCTGCTGCTGTACAGAGAGAGACATCTGGCTGAGTGAAGATAAGTGAGGACAGCATCACAGGGAACTTGAAGTGGGGAGATAGTCTATCAGGTGAAAAGCTAAAAGTCAGCGCAGCACACTGTGGGCCTGCAAGGTAAACATCATCCATATATTAATAGCCATAGAAATCGATATGCTTTACTGAATTTAACGTTCTTTACACTTCCAACTCCTCAAACGACCTGCATCCTTCACTGCATAGCCAACGTTCCAATCATCCATTCTGGTTTCAGTGGCAAAAAAGGGAGAAAAAGGAAAATCAGATCCTGAAGAATCGTATTGTTATTCTCTCTCTGCCAGATAAAACACTGAGATTCAGTACTTCTGCACAAAACCACAGGGTTCCACAGCAAAGAATGGCCACTATTTCACTGACAGGTACGTTCGGTTTAAGAAAGCGTAAAAAGTTTGGTCAGCAAATAGCTACTACGTCATTGTAGCTTATAAAGTCCATTAAAGCCAGTTGCACATTTACCACACGCTGTTAATATTACTTCTAATGGGCAAGTACGACATATGGAACATACACATTACCACTCAGGTTGAGAGTCTTTGTTACCGGTTCCCATGTTTATTAAAATCAATTAAATGTGCATTTGGTTCATATGACAAGTCAGTGACTTCAAGTTACTAATGCAACAAGTGGAACAAACACCACTTTCAAGTCAAATAGGAGCCCTGGAGTGGATCATAGGACTTTGAGTCACAGACATGGCAGAGAGGAAGTGACTGCTTCAACACATGAGTCATGGGCTCATCATCCTGCTTCCTACTGTATGTGTGGAAAGAGCCAGCAGTTCCACGTCAAAAAGCAATGTGGTGCACGATCAGAAGATGTATGAGTGGCTCTTTAACTTTTACTCATGTACACTGCACATTTTCAATTTGTCGGAGATCACCCCGGGTGCTGTTCAGCAACAGTTAAATGGTTGAATGGTTTCGGAATGGAAAGTCACAAACCTCCCGACCACATTTTGCATGTAATTAAACAGAATTAAAAACAGGATGCCTTCATCGGTCTGTGTATTCCTCGTAAGCAGGCACTGGAATCTAGTTTGGCGTCTGCTAAAATATTCACCTGCGCTGCAGAAGTAGACGAATTTCAAAGTAAAAGTAAGGGAAAGTTTCAATATAATAAATAAATAAAAAAACCTTCATTAGCTCATGAACTAGATTCATACACTGGCATTACAATCCATGCATACGCTGCATTGCGATATTCACCCTTCTGGCTCTAAGTGTGGAGTTTACCTCGTGCGCTATGTGTGAGACAGGAGGGAGCATAAATATTTGATTACACACCTTGTTACTGAGGTCAGAGAACAACCCTGGTCCTATTTTTATTTATGTTGATTTCTGTGGGAGAGAGGAAATAAAGATCTCTTCTGTGTATGTTATTTGTGTGTGTGTAAAGGGTGTTTGTGCGTTCGCGAGGGTAATGTGAATGCATCACTGGATTTTTTTTTCATCCCCCGGTCCTCTCTGTGTTGAGTCTATCAGGGAGGGAACTTGTTGACCTTGCAATTCCCAGAGAACAACGAGTGAATGTCTGCTGTATGCTAAACAATGTGGAGGCATATGGCTTTCTCTGTGTGTGTGTGTGTGTGTGTGCATGTGCATGTGTGTGTGTGTGTGTGAGAGAGAGAGAGAAAAAATGACTGCATTTCAACAGCGGATGACAAAGTGTTTCTAATGTCTGCAGGCTATTAACACAAACACACACACACACACGCATGCCACAACTCACAGAATTTGTTAGAGTGCAGACAGTTCTGTGTCAGTATTTTTGAATATGTCTGAATATGCAATCTAAACTGTGATTTGCACCCTCCCTCAGTGATGTTGATGATAATACACCTGCATGTTGATTGTCTGTCTGTCTGTCTGTCTGTCTGACCGCCTGACTGTCTTCCGGTCCCTCTGCTGGTCTGTCTGCTCGATTAGCTACAGAAATAGCAGCAGGTGTCTTGGCTCTGACTCCTCACTGGGTTTCTTTGCCTAATGCTTTGCTCTATATTTATGAAGGCTCTAAATATGGCAATAAAAAGCACACAGGCTGGAAAACGGTTATGGATCCCCAGCGGTGGAGTTACTATGTTTCTTTTTACGACAGTAACACAAATGATGTGTGAGGTGGAGGCAATTAGAGACGGATGGAGGCCTGAACACGTCTGCTAGAGAGATGAGGAGAAAAGCAGGGATCTTACACACATACAGTACATATACACAGGCACATGCACAGGCATGGCTGCTGTTAAGGCCATTAGAAAGAGTCAAGTCGCTGGCTTTACCACATCTGATGAATGCATTTGACAGAGCAGATATGTTGTAGCACTGGGAGAAGAGAAAAAAAAAACATATCTCGCTTACATGCAACAGGAGAAAAAGCATAGTTACTGTGGCAGGATACTGGTGTTGCTTTCTTTGCCCGTGTGACAAAGTATCTGATTGTTACAAAAGTCTTCTCAGGGACAACAGCAGCATCAATTAAAGCTGTAGTCTCCTGTCGATTCATTAAAACGTGAGTCAATCACGGCTTTTCTTCATAAATGTGCACCCGGGAACTGACACAGAAAATATGGTGCCGTGGATAATAATACGAGCCTGGTGTATGATGTATGATGAGTAGGTTCAGTGGGGTTAAACAATTAACTGCTAAAAGAAGAAGAATACCAGCGAGATCCTGTGTGTGACAATGCAGCTTCCTCTGCACGGCCCAAATATCAAGTAATGGAGACAAATGGAAAAGACTGGGATTGCATACAAAAGGGGGAAGATAAGGAGTCGTGGGCTATTTCTCTATGTAGATAAAGAAAAAAAAAAGAAACGGTGAGGCTGCATTAGCTGACATATCTCTTTTGACACGAGCGTCGCTCCAATTATTGTTTTAAGCCCAGAATTAGCAAGTCAAACAGAGCGCTCAGCGGAGTGGGAAAGGGCCGAGTGCCAGGGGTGGCTGCATACACACAATGATCTGCAAGAAATGTACACGCGACCATAATGACGCAAGCCATCAATCACGCAGGGATTTTATTATTACCCACATGCAACGGCCTCACACAGCCCATAAAGTTGGTTTCAAATGAGCTCCCACCGGTATCAGCCTTATTCAAGGACACGGCTGTGCAGCAGTAGGCGGGCGAAGGCGCACGCTGACGTGCAAGTGCGCACAACTGCATGCAGAGACGGGGACAAATAGCATCTTTAGCAATGCGCAAACACATACCAAGCCCGCTGCATGTTTTTTGTGTGTGTGCCAGGGCACTTGTGTAAATCTGTCAGCATGTGTATGTCTCGCCACCACGCTCTGATGTCGCTGTCTGCCTTGCCCGGGATAGTAAAGGATCTTTCATCACAACGCCCACTGCTCCTGGCAAACGACCCCCCCCCCCCGACTGGGATTGATAAACCAATAGCCACGACAATGGGGGAGCGAGAGTCACCGGGGTGGTATAATCACTCCAATGGATTATAACTCAGAGAACTTCACTGATTTACAATGTCAACACATTAATGCGGAGGGAAAATGAACCTCATCAGATTAACATCTCTCACTGGCAATGGATCAGTGAAGAAGGTACGATGGTGCAGACAGATGAGGGACTTAGGTATGGAGTTGGGGTGGGTGGGTGGGTGGGGGGGTCAGGGATCAGAGGCATGGCAGTTCCTGTTCCTGCAGCAGCTGCATGACCGTGTCCACGTGAATGACCTCAGCCCCCTGTGTGGCCACAGACTGCAAACAAGAGTCCTGAGGATTGATCCTAATACACTAATGATGGTGCAGCTGTCACGGACTTATCACTCCACATTCGCCGGTGCTCTCCCCACTGCCGCACGCCGACATCTCTCACGCTCCTCTGATCCCACCTCAGACCCTCCCCCCTCCACCACTCTCATTCCAACATGTCTCCTTCCTTTTGCCACACACAGGTAACCCAGGGCTTTCCATTCCTTCTCTCTCTAATAGGTGAGTATTAAAAAAAAAAAACTGTCTTTTTCCCGTCTTACAGCAAAATACAGCGCTGTCTCCATCAGTCACCGTGCAGTTAACCATCAGCTCCACTCACGCAAAAGTGACATGTTTGCACACCTGCTGCTGGTTCTGCTTGAAAGATCCATCCACCTCTCTCGCTCTCTCCATCTTTCCATCACAGTCTCCAAACAGCCAAGTGCTTCACACTCCTCCCGGAGTCCAATGGTGGCGTCTAGAGCTGGAAGGGTGTCATCCATGCCTTGGCTCGCTGGATGTTGTGCGAGAACTTGAGTGTGCGACGGGGCAATGGATGACATTTTCCTGCTGCGTGACGTTCTCACTTTGATTCTCAGCAGCAGTTGTTGAGTGACACTTTTGGGGGGAAACAAAGCCAGAGGAAACAATATCTGCGCATCGTGGCACATCGCTGGCAGCTGATGTTGACAAGCCGCGTGGCTGTTTCTAAAGATGGACAGCTGGTGTGTGTTTTCCCTCCGCTTTGTCCCAAAGCATTAAGTTCATTTACCACGAAAATTTAACAGCAGAGATTTTTTTTTTTCATTTCCAATGAATTAAATTCTCTTCTTAAATTAAACGCTCACTGAATATGGTATAATACCATTTCGCCATATTGGCTGTCACGGCAGCTGAGGATATCAATAATGGCCTTGATGCACAATAATGAAGAATTTGGGGTTCTAGTTGTCTCTGGTGGTTGCAAATGAAATATTTAACTCTGCATATATACAGCGCATTAAAGTGTAAACCCTTGCTGGTTTTCAATCAGTCTACAAGGACAAAAAGAAAGTTGAGAGGAGCGGTGGCTGGCTGACGAACATGGGAATGTGGTTTTATAGGTTCTTTTACAGCCTCGCTGCCTTCAAGGAGCAGGATCACAGCTCCAGACTCAGTTTACAGATACACCACCTGTATTTAAAGTATATTGAGTAATGATCTCAGGCCAGGGAAAAGCCAGACAGTGATCCATTCCTGGAATTAATATTCAGATTCAATCAAAAAAAAAAAAGTCTCCACATTTTCAGTATCAGTATGAGGTTAGGAGTGCACTGTTTAACTATTTAACACCAATACTTGACAGGTTCTCAGGGAACAATGAAGCATAGGCTGAATTGGAAAGTCCCTTTATGAAAGAAGGGAAGTGGTTGAGAGAAGCAGTTCATTAAATCGGACTTGACAAAGACACCCCCCTCAGTCATAAACACACACTCATGGGGTTCAACAATGGATGTTTGGATATAAGGTAAAGCTTCCAGCGGATCCGGTTTTATTGCATTGCTTTGTGTGTGTGTGTGTGTGTGTGTGTGTGTGTATTGTTGATATTGTTGGGGATGTATCCAAATACTGGATTATCTCAACCGATCATTATTCAGACAAACAAAACAAAGGTGTATCCCAAAGCTAGTACACATCGAAAGCCAGACATATTAGAAACAATAACATGCAACACTATTACACTGCATAAATCTTTAGAAATACACAATGGAAGATTCGAAATTCAACAATTTTCGTTCCTCCATTGGGTTGAACAGAAAACTAAAATCCATATATTTCACTGAGTAGGGATGGAACAGCAAATGCAATAGTGAACTGCACTGCTAAATGACATGGACAAAAAAACAACAACAACTAACCAAATAGGACATTTTAACTGTGACACAGTTATGGCAGCCAAACAGCCCACAGCAATGTTAATCCTCAAGCACACATAGTGTGAGACCAATGCAGAATACCCTGCACAATGACTGACAATAAACTGACTCTGTACTTCATTAACGTGGACTTCATGCCGCGAGGTGTTCCAAAAAGCTTTCAGCCAATAGGAAAATGATGAATCATGGTTGTTGAAGGCCAGTAGGAAGTTCTCCAGCCAGTCGTGCAGACTCCCCTTCAGTATGAGAGTATTTGGCAGTCACCACTGCCATAATCAGACATATCAGGCAGCGCTGCACACAGGGAGCGGACTCCCAATTCCCAGTCAATCTGATATATTAAACAATTATTGAATATGCCACCAAGCAAAACTCTGTGACACAAGGAGCTGTGTAAATCTCTGGCTGCTTCCCCTAAATTATGTATGACTCGATGAATTATTCATAAGGAGGAAGTGGAAGAGGATGATGGCGAATGAGAAAAATGACGAGTTGGACATGAAACAAAAAGAAAGGGAGGGAAAGTAAATGCGCCGTGAAAAGGCCTAGTTGCTGCCGTTTGGCGGTAAGCTGGCGAACTTGGCAAATCAAAATGAGTCGCTCAATTCGCATTACATCGGTTGTCATTCAGGGAGGAATCGAGGCGTATTATCACGGTAACGTTTCAGTGCCGGCCCACATACATGACGGAGCAGCAGTTAGTGCAGGGTCGCAGCATGATAATGTGACTGGCAAAGAATAAATAAATGGGAGATGGTCATAGTGTGTAAGGAAATGTTGACTGGTGCAATTCAACAGCTAATAGGTTTTGAAAGCTGGCAAATACGGGAGAAAAGTTGATTGATGTGTGCGGGTTTGACTTTCCGGGTTTTAAC
This sequence comes from Trinectes maculatus, assembly GCA_016785345.1. NCBI lineage: Eukaryota > Metazoa > Chordata > Actinopteri > Pleuronectiformes > Achiridae > Trinectes > Trinectes maculatus. The sequence goes on along the minus strand of JAFBJQ010000405.1, from coordinate 876,205 downwards.
GTGACTATGAATGGGGGTTGATTGCAGTCTTTAAACAATTGATTTGGCAAGTGCACAGGTTACCGGAGCTGTCATTGGCCACATGTCGCACTGACAACAATGCTTTACATATAGACTGAATTACCTGTAACATTTCTGACGAATATAAATGACCATTACGTTAACAATGGCTCTACAATGCATCCTACCAGGCAAGGCTGTCTCACAGTTAGCTGAATACACAGTTAGGTATATACTGTACATGCATGTGTGTGGAGGGGAGGGGGGAATGGGATGATGGTGCTCAGATGGGTTTTTTGCATGTCAGGTCTAAAACTAACAGGTTAACTGATCATAAGGCTCGGTCCGAAACCTGTACCTGTCACAGCTACAGTTGCTCTGACAATAAAACACACTTCCGAGGCTACTCCCTTAATGAATTTGTGCCATGTCCTTCAAGCATATATTATCATAAACAAAGCGCTCTAAGAGTTATCCGGTCATTCTGTTTTGGAATAAGTCGTTGCCTAAACATAACTTTCCAGATAAGGTTATTCAAACAGGGTCGAATAACAATGAAAAACTAACCATAACAACTGTGAAATGTGACATAGTTTTGGGACTCAAACTTTTTACACAAACTTTCAATAACATAAGAACAGTGGATCAACCACTTTTGATTCTTTAACAAAGACTGTCCTATATACAACCCTGGAAAAAAATCCAGACATGCAGACTAACCATGGCTTAGCTTCGACGACAGCACCGTAGGGAGATTAGATCATGATGGGGGAGCACAGGGGACCCCAGAGACATAACAGGTGCAAAATGCAAAGACAGAGAACAGCTGCATGAGTGGAACTAATGAAGAATGTGTTCTGTATGTCATGGCAAAGAGGACAGAGAGCGAGAGAGAAAACGTATGGAGCCAGAACAGAGAATGAGCAAAGCATGGAGCAGAATGTGATCAGCCCACACACATAAAGAAAAGTTAAGGTGAGAGAGAAGTAGTAAAGAAAATTCCAGGTCTTTTCAAAGGGTCAAATGGTGTTGCATTGTAATTCCAGGTGCAAAGAGCGAAAGCAAGTGATGACATATGCATGCGGTGCAATTTGAATGTCATGGTCATCCGCCGAGCAGAGCAGAGCAGACACAAAGGCGCAGAACCACTTTATCGGAGTTGAAGAAAGAAAATCTGCGGGCATTAGCTGAATGCCAGGCCTTTGCTAATGAAGGACGAACTGGAGTGCAGAGTGGAGCACTGGGGAGCTGAGCGAGCTTTTACCGAGCTCTTCTGCTCTGATTGGAGTGGTCTGAAGCACCCAGCAAACTCATTGTGCTGAGGTTTGGGGTTGGGGCTGCACAAAAGAGATACTTGGGTCACGGGGTGATCGGGTTGCAAGACCATCCATCCCCCGGCCTCTTTCACAGGCTACATTCCTTGTGCCAGGCTAATTTAAAACACATCTGCTGCTCTTGTCAGTAGCGCACACAGCACAGCGTCTTCCCTTCATACACCTTTTAGGCCTTACATGTCCTCAGAGAATTTATGTTTTTCTCCGAAGACCATCCATCTCTAAGTCTCTCTTTGTCGGTATGTTTGTCATTGACCAAAGTGTGGTTAACTAATGGCCAGATAAACATACAATTCACTGTGAGTGGTCCTTCTTTACAAGCACAGCCTATTGATTTTGGTCACCCAGCCCCATCGTGAGATAAAATTGACCTCATGTAACTATTCGATCATCTACCCACTGCAATGTCGAGTATGCTACTAAAACTTATTGCCCCCGGGGAGATTGTTAGGGCCTAGTCTAAAGCACTCAACTAAAGCTTTTGTTATTCTTTCTGTTGCTTCTGGTATTTTATGTCTTGCCAAACAGACTGCCAAAAATATCCCCTGGACGTTTTAAGACGCTATGCCAAAAACATACTTTTGTGTGCCATTCTTAACAGTGATCTTATTAGCACTACCAAATGCCATCCTGATATGACCCCTACATTCCTACATTTTGTAACATTTCTAAGATCTACTATTGGCAACAGCAACATATCTGATCAAATTGCGCATTGCATTATTCAAATGGTTAATGTCATGCTCAAAGATAAACCCGTTTTAATAGCTGTCTGGGTCGATCAATATGTCAAAGGTCTGCTTCTGTGAGGCGGTTGACTAGTTATTATGATAATTGTGTAAATCTGCGGTCACTTAAATGGTGACCCTAAAAAACATTACAATGTTCGTAACGCAAATGTACTTTTCGCTGTATAATTAAGTCAAGAACATGCGTACGGTATGTCAAATTATTATTTAAGATGCAAGGTGCCACCTAAGCAATATTTTTCCTATCTCTCTCCCTGACGTCACACAAAAAAGGACTAATATACCAAGGGAAATGTTGACATGGAATGACAACATGAACTGTGTGGGACTTGGTGAAGGTCAAAGAGGAAAACAGAACAGCTCAGTCGCTGTGATTGATTGGTTGGGGACCAAAGTAGCAACATTCCTGTTGAGTCATATACTGATGAAGTGAGGAACGGTAAGTCGGAAACCACTTATAAAAAGGCTCCCGAGAGCTGACAACTTGAACATGTACATTAAGTACAAACTGATAAGAATCAATCAGAGAGAGACAGGCGCCACGTATAAAAACGCAGATTATCTCTTTTAGAGCGCATTTCAAATGAGACAGTTCGGTGACACATCAATTAACACGACTGCTTGTGCAAGCCGCGCCATTCCTTCCAGTTTGTTTAGCGCTTGTTTGTAATTTTTCATGCATGATGAAAACAATAAAACCTTGTCCTCACCCATCACGGTGTTCGAGGACAGTTGTGGTTGTGAGGACAGTGTGTGAGGACAGTTGTAACTGTGACCTTAAAACACTGCTGCATGTTTTACTTCAACTACAAATTAGCCGAATGGATTAAAACCGGATTTCCAGTTCTTCTCTGTGGCTCAGAGGCGTCTTTTTGAAGTGTATAACAAAGCCTTGAAAGAGCTGCGGAAATAAGCTAACGTCCCCCAATGACAGCTTTTGTTTCATTGATTTTTCATTTGTCCCAGATACTTCATTTCACTCCTTTCTGAGTCTTTCAATGATGAATTATATTAATATTTCTCTTTCTGTACTTTTGCGTATTGCCTTTTTTTTTAAAAAAAAAAACTCTTTGTTTATATAGCTTAAGTGGAAAAAAGACAGCGAGGGACAGCTCACAGTAAAACTATGTTGTCCACTTTCTTTTTTTGGTCAGAGAAGATGTTGTAATTTAACTTCCCTCATCAGGAAAACTGTCAGGGTGATAAATATACGTGGCTTGCTCGACACAAGAGTCATTTACATAAGGATATTAATAGATTCATCATCCGGGCTTAAACGCATCAATTATGAAAGGCCTGTAACCTGAGAAAAGTATAAAAAAATAAAAAAAGAGCCCCATTGAAATGTTGATGAGAAAAATAATTACTGGAAGGACGGCTGTGGTAAAGCAAACAGTGAATAATGAAATCAAATTGTGTAGAAATAAATATGCTTATTTATGGACATTATGTTTCATAAGCGCTCAGGAGTAATTAGGAACTGCTGTCTAGTCTTTTGATTAATCATACAGTGTTCATTGGGGAATTCATATTTTATCAGTGAGCCATTTTGTGTTTGCACAACTGCCTCAGTGATCGCTATCGACAGTTCAATATTTTAATGCTGTCAAACTAGTGTAACTACCCCAAACAATATTACACCAGGGTCTAATCAAGCCATATAAAACTCAAACAGTTTCTGACAGTTATTTAATCCTCTAAATTATATCACGCCATCGCTGAGAACTGGTCGGCTTTGTCTGTCCATCGGCAATGCAATTTGTGGGTTTAACGAACCAATTACGACAGTCAGCAGAAAGTCAGCGGTGGCTGATTTATATCTCCACCCAAGACACTGAAGACTTCATGATCACTGCTTTCCGTTGGTCAGATCTCCCCGCCTAGGCAGTAGTAACACAAAGATTTACATTTCAAACGCACATCTCTTCAAACCACGTTTAACCTTGGGCCCCTAAAAAAAGCAATCCAAGCTGGAATCCAGCTTCGCCATTTCCTCATGAAATACAGGAGCCGAGTTGAGGCGGGATTTCAACTGCGTTCCACATGGTAGATTAATAGATGGAGGGAACACCTGAATAAATCCCAAAAAGAAGAACCTTGCCAGAGGAAAATGTGCTTGAGGTATTAGTTATGTTTGAAAAGAAAACACAAATGTAGCAAAAGGAAACATCTGAGTCAGAGAGTGTGACCTCCAGAGCATGAAGGGCCGTGGCCCCAGTGGTGTAGCAGAACTGTTTGGGCCATGTGTTACTGCCAAGGCCCTTTGGCCCTTAGGGAGACCCGCTTGGCCTTAGGCCTGCAAAAACCTCCATCAAGGGTATCAGGTGTCTGAAGTGTGAGGGGAATGGGGGGATGGAGAGAAGCCACAGGAGGAATAGCAGCCCAGCAGAATGGAGGAATGGATGATCGGTTTAGTGTGGAATATGGGTTGTGGGTATAGTGGAATGACACACATGCCTCTGATGAGGGCTATGGGTCTGGAATGTTTAGCCTACAAGAGAAGTCACGCAGACTATGAGTAAAAGGAGAAGGCCATTGTGAGTGCGATTATGGGATCACACGGGGGGAAGGGGGGGTGAGATCAGACGCATACGAGCCACAATATCGTCCCAGCTGTCGCGACAGGAACAGGCTGTGGATGACGGGTACGAGCTGCTCCAGATAACAAAAGGAGGTAAGTCTCTATAGCGCCTCCCACAGGGTGCCATCCCACCATTGGTTTTTTAATACAGTGGGCACTTGATGCCACATGAGGCCTGATGTTGACCCAAGAAGTTGGTCATTGAGGTCACCAGAGGGCCAACGTGCCTACTGCTTCCAGCTTCCAATGGAGCTACATCACCAACACTAAGGACACAACCACATCTGAGTGCCCCTCTACTTCAGTACAGTACCCGGGTATTTAAACCAAAGGGTGAGTATGCAGCCTGCTTGTCCTACTGTTAGACAAGCGACCTACTTAGGAAGAGGACAGCACAGGGAAAGTGGCATTTGAATAAGTTGAGGATATACAATAAAATACTGAATCCAGACCAAGTTGCTGCAGAAATTGTGCCTCAGCGGAAAATATTATACGGGCAAAGGGAAGAATAAAAAAAATAAATAAATTGAATAAAAAAAAGGCTCAGAAAAAACTAGGTAACCTATCATGAAAGTGCCATGGAAAAAAAAAAAATACATTGTGAATAAGTGATTTCTGTCTCATGTAAATTCCAGGTGATGGGAGCTCATTCAGTTCCCTGGAGCCCATGAATTCATAATGCCTCTCGCACGCTCCTCTATGCGTCTAGAATGCAGGGGAGAAAATAACTGAGCCAATTTCAGCCAATACCACACCTCCTGCAGACAGCCGCTATCTCCACCAATTCGTCAATCACATGCGCCCAACACAATCACAGCTCCCCGGCAATCCTCATTTCTCCCTTCAGAAAGAACGCCTCAGGTCTGCGTACCCTCCGTTTGGAACAGGACGCCACGTACAAGTTAAGTTGTGAGGGACGTTTAGCAGCGGCGCTGTGGCGAGAGTCGGCACGCTACCTCTCCCTGGTTTCTAAAAGGTGTCTTTGCTTGCCTGTCTTCACTTATTTTTCTTCCTTCCTTATGCTTCTGCGTGGTCAGGCATGGGGAGTGTGTGTGTGTGTGTGTGTGTGCGTGCGTGCGTGTGTGGCTGCATGTGCATATTGTAAATATATACATCTCATCTGCCCCATAGAGCATGGCGTCCCCGGGGATGTGCTGTACTCTCTCCCACTCTCTTCAACAGAGCCCGGTAAATGTGGCTGTCACTCCTGATCTACTTCCACTATAGGGGAGCTTGCCGCACTTTAATATACTGCTGTACTTAAATCCCCTCCTTTAAATACCTTGGACCAGAGAGCCACAAAAACAGGGCCAACGACATGCAGTGGTGTCCGAGCGCCCGGCGAGGCTTGTTGTGAAATGCTAACTGCAGGGGTCTGCTGCTTGATATTCGACTGGATCCATCTTTATATTTCAGCATTTGGGTTGTGAGTGGCGTATGTGTGTCAGGGAATGTGGTGAGACTTTAAACAGCTCATGGATTTCCATGTGAGGCTGGCGCTCTGAGCAGTAAGTCGAATCAGTTGCAGGGAGAGTTTGCGCAAGAGAAAGTCCTGCAGCTAAAGTGTTCTCCATCCTGCTCTCTGCCCACTGTGTGCTAACAGGGAGGGCCACACCCAGTCCACAGCCAGACAGGCAGTCTGCCCTGACTTTGTGGTCTCGCTGCCTGACTATATATGGAGATAAAATAGCAGGGTTGAGCCTTCACCCCCTTGTAAGGTCTTCAGGGCCAGAGGCCTCAAAAACCAACCGAAACCTTAAAACAGCTTGTGAAGAGCCACTTCCTCCGAGCCAAAATAATTACGGCCCAGAACAATGCTACGATGCAGAATGAATGAAAAGCCAGGAATGAGGAGGAGGCTTTCTGCTATACTTAGCAGCTGACACATTCGCGGTTTTATTCCCCCCCTCCCTGACTTTTTTTCTTTCGACGTCATCTTTATTTTATTATAGAGATACTAACTTCTGTTTGCAGCATGAAAAGAGCCCTCGCGTTATTCTTCTTCCTAAATCACATTTCCCCTCTAAAAGAGATTTCACTAAAGGGGCCCTAGTGTTATTGGGTATTATTGAACTAATCGCCGGATCAGCCACGTCAGCATATACATTCAGTTCCTTAAATCAGTTTACAATGATGAATAGCCCTCATTTAGGCCCACAGCTGTTCTGTTTCTGTGCAGAGCTCCGTCCCAGTGTTTGCATTTATCTCTTCCTCTGCGGTGGGACGGTTTTTTTTTCTGCTAGGTAGTGGACGGATGATGTCGCCACGGGATGGAGAGAGTTACCGACGGTTACAGGAAAGGGGGTGAAAAAAAAAGACCAAAGTAAGTACATATGGTCAGCTCAGACCTTCTGTTAAGACTTTCTGCTTTATGGAGAAGAAGCAGTGAGCGTTGTGGGAGAAGCCATGCCAGCGGGCCACTTGCAGCCTGTAAGAAAATAACTCACAGGACGGTGGTGGTCTGGCAACGACGACACGGGAAGAAGAAATATGTGTGGCCTGAAGGTTGCACCAGAGAACAGAGCTTAACTGCCTTCACAGCCACTCATCTAGTGAGTCACCATTATGTCAGCATGCACCGAGAGAGGGCCTTACGTTTAAAAGAGACATTACACTGATGAAAAAGATGGGAAAAAACCCCCACAAGTGAAGAAGGTTTCCTCAATTAAATGAACCACGTGTGCACCTCTGCAGGTTATAAAGCAAGATTTCCTGATGCCTATCACTAGGCTATTTTGTCATAACAATGCCGCAGTCAGCTGTTTCTCCCTGCTGTTTATCTATCAATAATGAGGGGCTCAGCAGCTGCGATCACACAGACCAGTTGTTTTTGTGAAATACAAGGGGTCTTTGTCGGTCGGATCGGGCTGACTCACATTAGGGATTTTCATAAAAGCCTTTGACATCTGGACCGGTGGCAGCACGTCTTTGTCTGCGCCTTCAATTTGAGGAAAAGGCTCTTAGCGCGGTTCCGGAATAGCTCCGTAGCACAGTCCACAGTCAGATGGAGGATGATCTGTTGTCAGCACCAAACCCAGAGGCTCATCTGGTTTAGTGTGCGCCCAGGAACAAATAGTTCATCCTGCTCATAAAGTGATAGGCTTTTCATAGAAATAAGACAATGGGCCAGAATTGATCTGTTTCTCCTCATACAATCCTCATACAGTAATGCACTCACACTATTACTGACTGCATACCTTGGTTTCCCAATGTTTGCCAACTAATCGTTAAGGGAAAAAAAGTGTATTTTAATCAAATTATGGTTATAGGTTTTGTGCCTTATCCTCACCAAACTGTCACTGAAAACTGAATATAATAATAATTTAAAAAATAATAATAATGATAAAAACATGAATAAACATAGTAAATACAGGCTGAGGATAATGTCAATTAAGTCAGTAAATAAGTAAACAAACCTTATTTCATGGTCAGACCCTGGTCTCCATGGTAAACATCCTGTCCTTGATCCATTAATCAACCATGACCTTTTCCCCCTTTCAGACTCTGACTCTCTTTACACTACCTCACAAGACCTCCCAAGCTGTTCTGGTAGAAAGGGTCGTTTAATTAGCACCTGATGTTCTCAGTTTAGAATGCCACTCTGCACATAGTGCTTATTAAACGCTGCATTTCAACCATTCGCACCATGCTGTATGCCATTTTTCAACAGAAACACACCTGCTGCAGATGTATTAAAAACAAGTTCAGGGGGCATGTGGGGTTTACATAGAGATGTAAATAGCCAAATAGCTGCACTGTGGCTATTCTGAACCAGATGCACACAGACACATTGACAAAAAAACAAACTAGAGTGTGTGCAAGGAGAAAGTGATGAGGACCTGTGATCAATAGAGCCACTTAGCATGTAATTGATGATGGTACACTTGGTCTCATTCTATCTACTCCTTAATCTATAGCACTCTGACTTTCCATTTCTACTGACAGTCACCCCCACTCAAAAATGGAGGAAGACTCACAAACACAAAGTGGCGCCGCTTAATGTGCCCTGAAGCAATTAACTGTTGCAACTGATCAGCCCCCAATTTTTTTTTTGTTTTTTGGTAGAAGTGCACAAATTTACTGTTTTAAAAATAATCTAAGTTACAATATCTGTTATGAATAAAGTGTCAACGTTTAAAGAAAGTAGACACAAGGGTGTTGAATAATAAGTGAGAGTACATAATAACACTTAGTGACTTAGTCATTTATTTGTTTTTGATTGTCCCTCTAGCTAGAAAAAGACAATGTCTTATAGTTTACTGTCTTTTCTTAACCCTCTGCAAAAGATAAGAATAATTATCGATGTTAGAGAAATGACATGTTAGAGAAAAGATAAAGAGAAGATAAGGCTGGAAAAATTCCAGTTAGATCTGCTCTACCATTGCTTTCCCCTAATTACCATATCATTTGGCACCGATACGTTATACAACTTCTGAACTGGCTCTGTCACCAATAATAAAACTGAATCTTTTAAAAAACTGTGTGTTGACAAATTTAAACACAACAAAAGAAAACCCTCTTATCTTAATAATACTTTTTATATTTTGTATTTTTTTTCCACTGCCAAATTATCTGTTGTCCCCTGCTCAGGGTTTAACCTTCTGTCCTCCACCTAATAGCATTTTACGAATTTCACTGTTTTTACAGGATTAAATCCAATCTTGCACAATCTTTAGTGCAATAATCTTGTTTGTATTTTAATTAAACAGTATTGAGCGAGAACCCTCCCGACACCTCCCCTGCTGCTTGTACCGTCCACCAGGAGCAATCTGGACCTGCCAACTCTGAAAATGCCTCCACCCCCACCCTCCCCCCAATCCTTCTTCAATGCATCTCACACTGTGTCTACAAATCCTGCCAGCTACTGGCACAACACCACAGGAGCCCATTGCTGTTTGTAGGGGCTTGACCTACCACAGAGCTCTAACAGCTCAACTATATTGATTTCCCTTACATTTGATGCGTCTTAAGCCCCTGCAAATATCCAGTCAGTATGACTGCATGATGCTTTATCCCTGCAACCCTGTGATTCATTTTACTGCTTGCATCCATGTATCCACAGTGTGTGGATTACACACACACAGCACAGCACAGACAGATATAGGCATTTCTGCTTGCCTTTAACATAAGTGAAGTGTGACAGCAGACAGGTGTTGCTTTCAGACCACTCATGTCCCGTTGAAAGGACCGTAACCTGTCTGCATACTCTCGAACAGCAGGTTTTCACGAAATTGATTGATGGCTGCAGCAAATATCCTAGGTGGTAGAAAGAACTAGAGAAGTGTGTGTAAAACATTGTGAGAGCTATCAATCATTCTGTAGACACAAGAGCTAAAACATACACGACACGTTTTAACCATAGCAACAGCGCTGCAGGAGGAAAAAGCTGCACCATGTTACCATGACAGGAACTTCTGATGGCGAAGGGAAGCCAGGGGGCTTTCTGATTGGTTCGAAGGCTGCTATATGATGCTGGGGGCTTCATCAATAAACAAATATGTGTTCCAGTTTATGATGCTTGTTTGACTTGTGTGCGTGTGTGCGTGTGTGTGGGGAGATTCTTCAATAGGATGCATCATTGATGCATCGTTCAGACTTCATCCAACTAAATGTCAAAAACTAGTGTTTGAACAATCATGTTGTGTTTTTCTTTTGTCAGCTTTAGACTGGCCTTTGATTTTTCTGACTAAAATCCTGGACCTTAAAAGAATTGGACGCTCATTGACAGCCAGTCATCGCCCTTGCTGCCAGTTTTTTTTTTTCACAAATGATGAGATATTTGCTTGATAAAACAAAGCAATGCTGCTAAGACAAATTTGTCACTGTGAATCATCGTCAGAAGGTCCCATACAAATAGAATTGCTTTTTTTCTCTTGCAATAACTAAGGATGACTATATGATGATAATAGTTAAACTGAGGTTATAGCTGGACATCATGTATAGATCTACTCTACATGTGCAAACAGATCCTAAACATTTAAGAACGATTACTAGAGCTTCATCTGTTTCATCCCTGGCTTGTGGTCCATGTGGTTAAGTGTGCTTTGAAGATACTAAATCTCCAATGTACAGTGTGAGCGTGATACATAAAAAAGTTCTATATGAATACATGTGTGAATTGGTGGATGCAGTGGTGTCAGTGGCTGTCAAGTCTAGAAAAGTGCAATATAAATGTAGTGCATTTACCATCCATAATGTAAATCCTCATTTCAAAAAGTAAGCCGGGGAGGACTAAATCGATATAACTGACGCTGGAATGGAGCTGAAACACGATGGACAGACTTACTGTATTTACTGCTGCCCAGAGTGCCTGCAAAATTCTGCAAGCTTACACAAAACACACCACTTTGCTCAATAGTGGAAGCATTTCAGACTTTTCAGCACCTGGAATGCCGGAAACAGACTTTCAGACTTTGTTCTTATGGCAACAACTCCATTAGGGGGGCGGGGATGAAAGCAGAAGAAGAGTGGTGCCATTCGGATGAAAAGGCAAAGAGTGGATATTTCACTAACACCCTCAGCTGCAAGGCCTCCTAAAGGATCAGAAGACACACCCCTGTGAAGTTAAACATGGAAGTGCTTGATGTTTTCCTCACATCTGTCCACTCCGTATGGAAGTCACAGGTCTCTGGATATTACAAGAAATAGAACAGAGCTTTGCTTCAGAAAGAGCCAATAGAGGGGATGGAGTTGAACCTTTGAGACTGCAAGTTTACAAGCTGTTTTTTTTTTAGACAGACACAAGTGATCTCTGGTCTGATCTGATCTTAAACCCGAGGGGGAAGAATTCTGAGACCTCTCCTTATAAACGACCCTTCAAAGAATGTGTCTCCCATATCCGGGGTCATTCGGCTGAACTCAACTTCAGTTCACCCTCATCTGCATCTTATTGCCACTTTAAATATAATACTGCGAGTGTGTCAGAACCAAAAAAGGATTTGCTTCTCTGTCTTATCACGCGGGGGAACAGATCTGAGCACTGGCACCTGCCACCCCACCGGAGGTGTGTTATCTGGCTGTGAGGGAAAGACAGGAAAACAGCCTAATGAAGTCTGCACAGCAAAGTCCCCTTGAGTTTAAAAGTGCGAGCAGAGCAGGCTGCGCGGCGGGGTGTTGGCTGCAGTGTGATAAGAATGAAGAGGGGTGAGGAAAGATGAAGGAATGACGAGCGAGGCCTGTGAGATTGGAGGAACCTTCAGGGTTGACTATGGGCCCATCTTTAATTGGCAGGCCAGTGCGTGCCTGGATGACCACCAAGCAGGACTAGCAGAGATGACCAGAGGGGAGAGTGGGCACGCCACCACATGGCACTAGTTCCCTCCCACAAACGTCGACCTAGCCCTTCCCGAGTCTTCCCACAATCCCACAGGCAACTCCATCTGCTTGTGTTGTTCCTCTGCTCTCATTAAGAAGGGCTGGCTGGGGGAGCAGCACTGCAAAACACACCCAGACAGGACAGGTGCCAGGCCCTGCAAATATGCCATTCACTGCAATGCATCTCATTGACCCAGTAGGGTAATGTCCAAGTCCAAATGAGCCTCAGGTTATAGTAGCTCAAACTATGAGCAGGATGCAATCAGCACGACAACTCGTTTTAATTGTAAAAGGACATGGCGTATTAATGTAATACAATGCAACTTTTACAGTTGACGACAAAGGTACTGAAAATATGGAGAACTATATGACTTAAAAAACGAACCGGACTGTATTGTGTTATACTGCGGTGGTGTGGTAAAGCTTTTAAGGGGTTATATAGAGAACACAGTGTTCTCCGGCATGATGAACCTCGGAGGCAGTTGAAATAACTGGAACAGACGTTAGTAGAGTCATCCAAACAAAACCCGAGCAAAGAAAAGAAAAAGAGTGAGTGCCAGTGTAATTTCCCACTTCTGTCTCCATGCTGAAGCGCTTGTGTACATTCCCCAGCTGCAAACACAGCTCTGGTCCAGTGACCATCTATTATCAATGGGTTTTGTTTTTTTTTTTCCAGTCCAGAGAAGAAGTGAAAACAGAAAGCCTACAGCGTGACATTAAGAAAAAACTGAAGATCTGATTACTTAAATCCAAGTGACATTTTCTCTACCTGCTTAATCCCCAACCTTGGTGAAAACACGCATTTTAATCTCGGGGGCTCAAGACAGGTGTTTGCTAAACTGCAAATCAGCAAAGGCGGACACAATAACATTAAAAAGCCCAAGACAGGCAACAGGAGTAGGTTAAAATACTTGAATTATGAATAAATGAATAAGCTGTGTTGATTGACAATTGTTCTTACATCACATTATAGTACATCAAACTCACACCATTTGGGGTGGGTTCTAGGGACCTATTCTACCCCGAGTTCTAATGGGGATTGACGGACAGCTCATGTCTTCAAACGATGACGAGCTAATGTTTCCTTTGCTTCACTGATGTCGTCACCAAACCAAACTTTTGGTGGCGGCAACAGTTTTCTTTTCTTATGTAAATTGTTCACGTTCTGACAATGGCCTCCCGAATGGCTGACATGTAGCCGGTACGGGACTAATTAAAATCCCTAACACCTGACGGCGCCACAATAAACCACGATATTTAAACAAAAGGTGCTGACAGCTTTAGAACTCTATCAGTTTGATTTGAGATCGGGGGGCTTAATTATTTGATTGTTTCTTGTAAGGAGATTTGTCCATCTTTTTTGCATTTGTTGAATGTATCTAAAACAAATGGCTCCGCTTCACTGGGCTCCTTCTCATGAATGAATAACGATGTTAATCAGTAAGGGCTTTGTTCTTCTGCACTGCCTGCTGAACAAATGCAGTTAGCTCACCTGACCTCTCTTTCAACTTGACACAATAACATCTCTAATTCTTCGACTGCCAACACTGCCTCCATGCAAATGAATTTACCTGACTCGAAAATGTCACAGAGCGGGTCTTTAACCCCGCAGTGAGGGGATTGGCTAGCGTTTTTCAGGGTCACGTCAAACTACCACCGCTAATGTCGGACAGGGAAAGAAAAAGGATTGGAAAGTATCTTCATCGAGGCATGACAGCGAGAGGAGAGCTTGAGTTTGACTGGGGTGAAGAGGCGTGACTTTCCACCGCCGCTCCTTATCCCTCCTGCAGCTTTAACTCGTGTCCCGTTTCAATTAGACAATTTTTCTGGACAGCCACAAAGACTTGCCTCTGCAGTCCAGTTCAAGAACTGATGAATAGACATTCTCCTTCTCCAATTCTCTCACTTTATCTCCCACATGTCACTTGCTCCTTTTCTATCCTGCCTGCCATCAGCTATTGGTTCTATGTCTTTTAAGGACCAATTTATACTTTTGTGTGTCCACGTATCCCCAAGGGTCCACCTCAATCCACGGGATATAGAAATGTGTCATCTGTACACTTCCTGCTTATGTCCATGCAGACCCTTGAGGACATATGCAGGGTGTCTGAGAGAAGATTGTGCGGTTGTGTCAGGTGTTGATTGCAGCGTGTGTCATGCTGTGGACAGCTGCCATGAACAGTGTCCTCTGTCTCTACTTATAGACTCTTATTCCTGTAGATTCCAGGAATATGAAAAGCCGGAACAACATAATTGTCGGATGTATCAAACCCACGTGTTAAGGTATTCATGCCCTGAGGTGTTTTTTCCCATAACTGCGGAAACGAGGCTTGTTCAAGGTTACAATAAAATGTCTCATTCTCTAGTACAAAGTAGAACAGCCAGCGCTTTGCTCTGGATATACTCTACTATCCACAGAACATTTCATCTGAAGACATGAGTTTATTCTATAACATGCACAGCTATGATAGATAGGCTGAACTCCATAACCCACCAACCACATGAGATTTTTTTTTTTTTTTGGTCAACAAGACAGGGACATAAAGTGCAGTCCCATTCTGGAATCAGGAAACACCAGATGTTTCTTCCTTAAACAGTAACTTTCCGTACCACTGTGAACGTATGCTTACATACCTGTGCCCTTGTTAAGGGTCACCAAGTGTGAGGGAATGCATCATTTAAACAATCGAACCACGGAGCCACGGGTGATGCTGTCTATGTCTGGCCTGAGGGCACTGAGACAAGTGCTCATACAATTTTTACTCCTGTAAGACAGATGAGGACCACATGGGCCAAACATGAGCAACGCCATAATCAGATTATAGTTAAAGTTCTTCAAGTTGGGGGGAAAACAAATTATGTGAATGCAGATGACATGAGGAAAACATGGAAAAGGCATCCTTGGAGAGGCCATGGGGGGAAAGGATGCATTGAGAGGTAACAAATAAGGGAGAGGGGAACGGGAGGATGACGGAGAAAGAAAGAAAAATATGCCTATGGCAGGAATGAGAAGCACAACCAGATCATTACCGACCTGAGCACATAGAGAGAAGGAAATAAAAGCTGAAAACATGCTGCAGCATTAGAAAAAAAGAGATTACACATATTTTGATTTTGGTGTTTTTATACAAAAGCAGATCATCGTTATGGCGATTTCATCACAGTGGACATCAGCATATTACGGAGTGCGCTGCCAAACAGGCGCTCCCTGGGAGCCACTGTCTTCAGCGTCCCTCATGCGCTGACCGGCAAAATCACAAACTACTTTGGAATACGACAACAGAAAATAAAAGAAAACACACAAACATACATACGCCTCCCAGCCTGCCAAGCTGGCATCCATTAACTTTTTTTTTTTACATGTTCTTCTTCAAACTTTCTCTCTGCATCTGGCCTACATCCTCCTCTCTTTTCTCTCATTTGTTGCACAAACCTGTTTCTCACACACGCTCGCTTTCCTCTTATCTTCCCCCATCCCTGCTAGAACATAACAAGCTCGCCGACTCCTACTCCGTGTGCCGGGCGATGTCCTGTTTTTATGGGGTGACAAATTAGCCCAGTAGAGAACCACCGCTGAGCACAGAACAACAAGCCCTCCTGAGTGGAAAAACACAGGGTTAGGAGCTGCAGAGGAGCCGCTGCCACTGCTTTCCATACTGGTCTCCTTCCACCCTGCTCCTGCCTCCCTCTGGCCTAAGAAACGGGCCCCCTGCTTCCACATGGCTCGTGCCCAGCAAGCACAGCCATGGTGCAATGAGCCGCAGCTTAACACCATCTCAGATACTGACAGTGTGATTGCAGCTAAGGAAATGGAGCAGAATGGTGACTAGCGGAGCCAGAATGACAAGTCAACAGGCCTGAGAGTGGGCGATCGCTGGATAATGAAACAGTCATGCGTGCCGTGCCGTTGGTGTGGAAGTTAAGCAGGAACCACCGCTTATATGGTACAAGATATTAACATTAGTATAGCAGCTGTTTATTTGCAATGGCCATTTTTCTTCAATGAAGTAAATCATAGCCGAGCAAAGAAGTTAAAGTTGAAAATGTTTTAGAAAGCAGAGGAGTCTAATATCACTAATAGCCATGAAATATTATTGTCTGATGACAGGGTTTAAAATCCAGTGGTCACCGCCGCTGGTCCTCTGTCAATAGGGCAGTTTGGTGAAAAAGATGGATGGTCATACACAACATTACAATTTAGGATCGCAATATAATACTTTTTTTTTGTAAAAGTGGTTGTTATCAAAGAAAATGTACTGATGTTTTACTGAGCATACAAAATACAGTAGTACAATTTATATCATTTAATCCAGTTAATAAATCTGCCGTTCAAAGTCTCATAATCAAATGAAATAGCAGCGCTCCAGCCACGGCAGATTTAACTTTCTGCATTTCTGCAGATTGTGTTCTCCTTCATAAATCAATTTGCAGAGCCTGTCTTTGAGGGCAGAGGGCAGGACAATAATCTTCTTCAAAGTGTCACACCAACGGCTCCAGCCTCTTTCCTCCTACTCAAGTTAACAAGTTACATTGCGGGGCTATGAAAACCAAATCATGATGAGCAAACAAAATCCATTTAATGAAGTCTTACCAGGGAAAACAATCCCCGCAGGGAAAGGGAAATATATCGTAGTAAAGCAGGCGCCATAGTAATCCACATTATAATAGTGAAATCTTAATGATGGAGACATAAGGTTTCCCTGGGGGGCAAAGGAGGCATCATCAGGGTAATAAAATTACATGGGGGGGCATATGCGTGGTTGGAAATTCATGTAAATTAACATACAGAAACACATGCCAGCTCTTATAACAGATGTCAGATCAAACACAGACAGCAACATTCAGCATATTCCACATGGTCTGGCTCAAGCAGGATGAATTAGGCCCAAGAGCCATTAGTCATGTATGACCCAGCCAGGCATAATCAGAGTCTAATTCAACAGAGATACCACCACTGAGGCTTAAGCCCAGACCTCATTAATCATTACAGCATCAGCTACAGCACTGGACCACGGCTTCAGGCCGCCTTAATGATAACCAACTTTAACTCCCTCTGTTTGCAGTCAAACTGCGGCGCTGGGAAATGGCAAGGATCAGAAGTCCAGTGGGGTTCACAACATGCAAACAAGTGGTCAGCGGCGTAAACCAACAGAGGTATATTAACGCCATGTGACTAACACCGTGACTATTACTGAACACAACTGCCTTCAATGAATTTCATTTTAAAAAGCACAAAACAGCTTTGAGATATTATGTAACATGTATTGCTGCAGTGCTTCTGAGAATTAATGTTATTTTTTTCTTATAGTGTATCTGTATGATATTTTAGAAAATTTTAACGCAATTTTTGGGCTGCAGTATACTTTGCCAGCTCAGCTCCTTCTCCAAGTCTTTTGAATAAAGTGAAAGAGAGCTCGTTTTGTTAATACTCAGGTTGTACTGCTCATTTTCCTCCAGGCTCTCTCTTACTGCAAATGTCTCTGTATATTTAAGAAAGTGGCAATAACAAGAAATTCCTTTTTCTCACGTTGACACTTTTGTAACCCAAGTTCAATGCGTCTTCGGTGCCTTGGGCAATTCTGCATCTGCTCACCTCTGCTCTGCATCTTCCCATCGAATTTCTATGCCACGACACTGCTCCCACGTTGTGCTTTGTGTTGTATAATTCAGCTAACGGGCGGCATTTATCATAGTTGCTATGGAGTGAATTAGAGCAGGTTTTCTCTCACTGTGAACAGGGAGTGATTGGAAAGTGGGAAATAGAAAACCTGGAGTGGCCTGGAGCAGAGTGATTACAGAATGATTTGAGCGTGGAGCTGAAATCGCTGCTGTTCCACTCTGCTATTATGCACGTGTGTGTGTGTGTGTGTGTGTGTGTGTGTATGTGTGTGTGTCAGTGCAACACATGAAACAAGCGCTACTGTTTCAGCTCCCAATCATTTGAGAGCCTCTCAGATGCTGGTTGTTCTTAGAAGTCCAAGAGTTGGCCATTATGCTCAGGAGCTGTTTGTTCTATGTCCATGTGTCATACTGTTATTTGGGAGTCTGTGGCACTGTCAGTAGCAGCGAACACTCACAGTCACACATTACACCTCTATGCCTACACACGCACACACACACACAAACACAGTGCATACCCTCATGACCAAAAATACACCCACCAAACCACAGGACCACACATGGACCTTTTCAACCCACGGAATAAAAACAGCTCGGTTTTATAAAAAGAGAAAGAGAGAGAGAGAAAAAAAGACCAGAATCATAAGTACGACATGACAGAGCGATGAGGATGGACGAGACTGAGATGTGAGAAAGAATCAGTAGAATCTGTGAGATGAGTGAGATGGTACAGAGCCTTTAAGAAGGGGTGAGAAGAAGATGACGCACTCAATCAGTCTCCACTCAGAGGCATCTTATTAACTATTCTTATTACGGACAAGGTTCCTCTCTTTCCTCATTCCTGCACTACACCTCAGCCCACTTGAGTTTCCTGAGAGAGCTTCATATATATCCCTATATGTTTTTCTCTCTCTCTTCACTGAAGAGGAAGGTTGCGTCAAACTGGAATTTTCCCTCCTACAGTTACTACTCGTGTCGGAAGATATCACCAGCAGAAACCTTCAAACCTCACTCACATAAATACACAGCTCAAATGTCACCAAGAAAAAATGGCTTTTAAAAGTTGCACATACTGTTCATCTCAAGGTCTTCCATGTGGATGCACATGGAAGACCTTCCTATCTCTCTCCTGTATGCAGCCTACAAAATAGTTGGACCTTAATCGGCAAAGTTAATTCCGAATTTGGATGCAACACAACGTCAGCAACTGTTGATTTTCAGCAGATTGTCTTAACGTTTATTTGAACTGTCTCAGTTGAGCAAAATCCATGCATGTCTCAAATCTGCTAGTAGCATACTCTTGGTTTTGTTTTCGGAATAGCAAAATTAAATACAATAGCATTCACTGGTTGTGGATGAGTCAGTCAGCCATTCATAGCCATCCTACAGACAAGGCTCTGATGTTTTGCTCATCAGACAATACCGGCCCAAACCGTACAGCAGAAATCCTAAGTCTGCAGAAAGCTCTAATTTCCTTGAGCTTACCGAAACGTATGTAGCTAACATAGCGTGCACATTGATCTTATACAGTACTCTCATACGTACTAAAGCTGCTGGGAGAGTAATTTCATGCCAGGTAGGCTCCTGCTCCTCATCTCCTTGCTCACCCTGGACTGAATAACCAGACCCTGAGGGCTTCTTCACAGCAGGTGCTCTGTTAGTACCTAACCCCCTGTCCCCACACCTTCTTGCCCACCCACCCTCTCCTGCCTCATCACTCCCCCCATACAGCAGGAGGCGGTGTTCCCCTCAGCATTAAGACGCAATGCTATGTTACAGCTCTATTAGCTAACTAATCTGAGAGAACTTTATTTTATTAGCCCCTTAAGACCGCCGCCAAGGCCCTTTTCATCCTTTATGGATCCAGTAACTGTGCAGGATCCATCTCCCGACCCCCTCCTCCTTCCTCCTGTCTCTTTCAATCTTTCAGTCCCTCCATCTTGCATGCTTGCTCGCCCCTTCTAGCACAGTCCCGTTATGTGGTACCCATGGATTTGAAGCAACTGTCCCAATACACACACTCTCACACACACACATGCATGCACATACACAGGAGAAACTGCACACAACTCGACGATGTATGAAAAAGTGATTGGCAAGGAAATACACAACATTGGACTTTGGGTTTCCAGCAAATTGTACCTCTAGTAGCGCCGGCAGTTTATGTTTTGCTTTATATAGCTATTTTCACACGACTCTCTTTCTCCACCACCCAATAGCAACAGCCTCTGAGGTGTGTGAAAATATTTCATATGGATATCACATGCATGGTACTTCATGCAATGGGTCCAAAAATCTAAATTCTACATCATGTAAATATCTAACAATAATGTAAAAAGTAATACGCTCGGAAATACAGTCCACCTGACAGATCATTGTTCTGGTGTGCTGAAATGCCACCGGAACTGATGCACTGTAATAGCATAACGCCGGCATTCTGTTCTTATTATTTTCACAGTACTCTGGAGAGTACCTGTGCAGCAGGCAGAAATAGCAATAATCACTGTTAGCTTGATGAGCAAGGATGAAGTATAAAATATATTCACTATATTCATCATAATGAAGGAATGCGGTATATTGAATGGCTTTTTCAGGTGCTTTAATAGTGTGGTTTATAGCCGAGTTATATGGTACATTTACTGTTGATGTTCATTAGATTTGCTGATTATAATTAAAAGATCAAATAGCACCATCCTCGTCCTTTGAGCGGTGCAGAAACAGCCGCAGAGATAAGCTTTGATTCAGCAGGTGGGTTGAGACCTCTGCTCCTGCGTGCTCCACATGTTTTTCCGTCATAGCGCTTTTCCATTATCTGAGCTGCCGTGTGTGACTGCACTGGTGCAAGGCTTTGGTAGCGGAAGATCAGAGCAAAAGAGAAGTGACATCAAACAGGGGGCTGCTCCCTCATGCACTGCGCTGGTGGGGAGATTGGGCGTCTCGTTCAGTATGGAGGGGCTGATGGTAGGCCGGCCCCGGGCCCCGTGCCAGAGGAACGGCAAGGCATGCAGTGGATACACGCACACGCACACGCAGGCAAAAGACTCAATCAGTCAAAACAAGAAAAAAAAAAAATATATATATATATATTTACACACACACATATATACATGCACTATATATATATTTACACACACACACACACACACACACACACACACACACATATATATATACACGCACTAACAAAGACATCAGAGACAGAGATAATGATATTGGAGTACAGAGTGCACAGGCTTCTTTTGATCTTCCCTTCTTTCCCTCCTCACCAATAAAAGCTTGTTGCAAAGACAGAAGCCCAACAAGCAGTAAGTGAACAAGGAAGTTGGCGAAAACAAGCGAAAAAGTCAGAGTTGTCAAAGCCACTTACCAAAGGAAGAAAAAGAGGGACGAGTGAGATCAAAACCTTCAGGCAAAAATAAAAAAAAAGAAAATTTGCTGGGATGTATATGTGGATGATGCAATGGACAGTTGACAGCCCACCACTCTCACAACTGATCCTCAAGCTCTGGCTGAACGACAGGCCTTGATATGTCCAGAGACGCTGCAGCAGGCATACAGATCTTGTCTCCGAGCCGCCAGAGACAAAATACTGCATGTCTGTCTGCTCTGTCAGTCCAGCTGCCAGCGGCGAACATTAACCCCTCTGTCTCCTCACATAACACACTGACACAGGCACTTTCTGATCACGACTGTCAATCAAATTTCAAAGCCTCCTCTGTTATGGCAGAGCAAGAAAATTGTCAGTCAGTCAAGGAGAGAACAGCGTGAAACGGAGGAGTCCCATAAGAGCTCTGTTAGTGCAGCATCAAACAAACTGTTTGTGTTTGTCAGTTGGAACATCACCGCAGCGAACCACCATAACTTTTGACGTGACGGTGTCTTCCGGCCTCGCAAGCTTTTTGCCTTCACCGGTCATAAGGGATTGCGGGTACAGATCTGTTCTGGAGGATCTGAAGAGGCTTTGTGGGTCAAGAGATCAGGGCCTTTGTGTGTTTGCACCTGAAGCACAAAGCAGCAGCTGCAGAGGCCGCTGAATGAACTGTCTGAGCAGAAAACCGCAACTAAGATCTGCAAAAGGTCAACTGAATGCACAATGAGGTATAGTACAGGAAGTAATGCACATAAAGGCAATGCCCATTCTCATCTTTCTATTGGACCAGAGTTTATCAGCAGCATGTAGAGAAGAAAGCAGATAAAGAAGATTTGTCGAAATCCTCCAAATTCCCCTTGAAGAAAGACCCAAACTGTTTTCAGTGTAAGTCAGTAAGATAAGGCGATCAATACTAATCTTGACTACGTAGGTCATCTGTAACTTGGCACAAAGACAGGAAGTAGAGACAACGGTTGGCCTAGCTCTGTCAAATAGGATATAGACAGTATTTCAACCCCCACACAGTTCTATATGCCGAATCTTGCAATTTAAAATACTGTATGTGAAAATATAAACTACAACATGGTTTAAAGAAGCAGTAGTCCTAGTCCTACATCCTACACCAGCAGAGGGACAGTATGAGACTCGTCCACTGGACTATTCATGTATTAAGGATACCGCGGTTCTGAGTATTAGCATAGCGAGCAGGCTGAGGTTTTTTTAAATCACGCAAAGCAAGTTGTTCTCAAAAAAGCAACATGTACACAGACATAGCATCCAGACAAGACTGCAGTGGCTTTGCGTCTAACAGGCAAACTACTTGATAGCAAATCCTGTAAACAATTTTAGCTAGGGTTTGCAAACCGTCGTTATGATTACCGTTGCTTTTGCGAAGCTAACATATCATCCACGGAGCAAACAGCTGCCAATAATCACTTACAAAGGGGCGTGCGATATATATTTGAGACAATGTGAGCCAACAGTCCATAGACAAGTAACAGAAAATCAACTAAGACACAAATGTGACACAGGTGCCTGCTCATGAACATATCAGCAATTTCATAAAACAATTCCTTTCTATGTAGGACATTTATATAACAAACCCAGCACTGTGCTGGATATCAGTTATTTAATCTGTGGCACCACATAATGGTTAAAAAATGTGTTCACCTAAAACTCAGCAAAATACAATAAAATGAGAAAAAAGCGTTACACCAGGCAGCCAGGAGTCACACACTTTCAGCTTTGTCGACAACTCACCAAAAACAGCCTTTTCTGTGTTTCTCTGCCCATGTAAGTGTGTTTTTTTCATAGTCTGTAAAGACCACTGCATCCTCATACAATCATTTCCTGGATCCCACAGGAGAGTGAAGAAACAGATGGGGAATGAAACTGCTTTTCTCTGCTCAGATCCATGGAGGGCAGTGTATGTGTGTGTGTGTGCGTATGTGTGAGGTTTTTAAGCATGCAGAATTCTGCCTGGGTGTGTTTTTATTTGTTTGTTTGTTTGCTTTCTGAGTGTTTACAAGAACAAGCCCGACGGCATTAACATGCCATTGTGTTCATGCGGCAGTGTCAGTTTATGCTCGTGACTATGCGAGGAAGAACCATGAGGGACTGAGGAATGGCAAACCTGTGCGTGGGTTGTGTTTTGTTCTGCAGCCTCCACAAGGGATAAAAGAGTAAAGTAATTGGCCATCATAGGAAGCCTCTTCTTCACTGCTGCAGCCTGAATAGCACCTGTTCACCTTTTCTTTGACTGTACGAATGAATGAACAATCTTTACCACTTTTCACCTTAGTTGTGCAGTTGACTTTATTCCATTGACTTTGGATAAAATCATGTGCATAATTTAATAAACGATAGGGCTACCTATACTAATATATGGGTCCCAAGCCTTTTTACATTATGGCCTGGTCCCTACTGTGTCTGTTTGCAAACCCTTGAAACATTAATGTGTTGAGGAAGAAGGCTTTGTTTTGTTTTGCGTTATCGCTCCCTTTTCTTCCTCGCCTCACCTGGCTCTATTCTGTGGTGTTTAGCTGCTGTACAAAGAGCTTGTAACCTCTTCTTGCTGGTTCACTAAACAATATAAGCCTTTGCTTGCCTGACCACATTGGCAGTTGTTGCTTCCCTTATTCCTGGACATCGACTGGGTCATAATAACACTGGGGACCTGCCCTGCGTCTAATCCATTGTAGACTGAAAATTCATGGCTCTCGTCTGTTTTGGCTTGAGCAAGTCAATCCGTCGATCACAAGTCAGAAGGTCAGTGGTTCAATCCCCAGCTTTGCTTGTGTGCAACAGATGATTGATTGAAAAGCAATATGTATACAACTTCTGTATAAACTCCGGACAGCAGTCTATGGACAACAGCAATAAGCCTTCAGTGGACAGACAGCGTTACTGCGTTTCCTGTCTGGTCCTGTCCAGTCTGTAGGTACTGTTTATAATTCATACGAAATGGATGAAACTAATTTGTAATTAATTCTGGCTAATTAAAATAATGCTTATTGGGGTTTTTTTTGTTTTTTTTTACTAGTTTAGTAGTAATAAAAAAATTGTCGGTATGACAGAATTGACATCTGTGGTTTGGTGTGTTACAGTGACTACGGCCGCTCCAGAGTTCTGTTCTGATTATGTGACGTTTAAGCATTTTGGAAGATTGAGAGAAAATAGTGGAACTAGCCAATCCATTCGGCTGTCCGCACTTTTTTATTTGAGTTGTCTAGGAGCCCATCTCAACAGACAGTTGAGCAGTTTGAAAATGCCAGACAAAATAAAGCTCTGCTTTCGAGTAAAAGGTCTCTGGACGCACCGCTTTCAAATCTCTCGTCCCCTTTAACTGTCACATAATGGCTGTGGTGATGTACTGCATTACCCCGGACTCAATTGCTACCTTTTCCTCCACAGTAAGAATAGGTCTGCTCTTTAGTATGCCACTCTCCTACTGGAGTAAAATATGGTGGGTCATCTTTACAAGTGGCTCGATTATTTCGCACAACGCTACTCCCCCAGCAGATGATATCTTACTGCTCAGTAAACACAATATATGGAGAGAAATAAATGGTGAGTATGACAAAGTAAGAGAGGCGGGTGTAGGGATAACCACCTCCTTGAACACAGCAATTAATCAATTAGTCTGAGTGAATCAATACTCCCCGCCCAGCTTGGCAGGCTGACAGCACTCAGGTGTAATTAAAATTGTAACTATTGACAAATAAAGATGGATGGAGCACTTCCTGCCTGATCTGCTCAACTCCTACCTAGTGAGTGATTATCTTTGTGTGACTACTACACCTAGGGGACAAAAACACTAAGGTGTTCCAGTTTGGGCTTCGAGTGTCATGTGACCTGATGTGTGAAGCTCATGCGACCTAAACCCAACACAAGACTACATCTGGGGAAATGGTTTGATTGTGAATTCCAAAAGAAACTGTTCATGATCATCAATATAGTAGGTGTTTCAATTAGAAGGTGCTGATCTTAGTGTCTTAGCAGACTACATCACAGTTGGGGGAGCAGTGATGTGAGGATGGAAAAGCAGTTGGTTACAGCAGCTATCTGGAGCTTGTCAGTCTTCGAGTGTTAAAAATGTCACACACTTCCACAGGGTTCAGATAAAGACTTTGATTATCCTCCAGTTAACTGGTGATGCTGCTATCACCTTCTTCCTTTTCTTTCTGCCTCGCTGCCTCTCTGTTTGTCGCTCTCCTCACACACGACTGTTTGTGAAATGCATCTGCTAACAAGCAGAATCATTTGAACAGTGCTTGGTGTTTACATGATGTTTGGCAGGAGTCAAAAGGTACCCTTCAAACGCAATATCACAGGAGTCCATGATCAATGTGCAAATGGCAGCAGAAAACATAGAGAACATTATTTTTTTTTCTGGGATGTGAGACAGGGTACCATTCCTTAAATCTCTCGAGGCCCGCCCCCCAGCATCAAACAAACACACACACACACACACAAAAAGGGAAACAAGAACAGGTTTCTGAAATTTAAATGAGTACACACTGTGCCAGAGAGAAGTAATTTATTGGATTATCAAAAGAAGGAGGAAATATTGGCCTTGCGAGGTTGATTCGAGAAGAAGGCGTCTCATCATTACTTTCTCTCATTACTAGCTCTCGATCAGCGCAAAGTTCAGTCTTTGAATAATTACACAAAAAAATGAAGGCACTCAAACAGCTGCAGACAAGGGGAAGAAGAGCTCTATGAAAGCTGTATGAATAGATCCAACAACATGGCTGTCTACTCTACAGACAGGAGTCCACAAATAGGGATGGAAAAGGTCCACACAGAATTTCCCCATCAGTAGTCAACACAGTCAACGCGACTGTGTTAGTTCATTACAGAACTAACACTCCTGGAGAGGACTGACTTCCGGTGACGCACCCAAGATGGCTGCATAGGAGAAGCGGTCCGAGCCAGGACGAAGTAACATGTATTGGTTTGTATTTGTCTAGCATAAACATCAACACTCCTGGAGAAACTTCACTGTCATATTGAATTAGCTTTGTTTCCGCTAAAATGGACAAGTATTTGAGATCTGGGGCAACAGATGTCCAAGAAGCATAGACACTGTATGCGACACGTCTTGACCTTATTTTGTGGTGTTTAATTTGTTTCCACCTGAGACCTTGCTATATATATTAAGTATCAGGCATATGCTGGTCAGACTCCAACCTGAATTATGATGTATTATGTAATAAGAACAGCTCATCTGTTATTAGTTTCAACATTAGCAAACCTCTGTGTCAGCATAAAAATAACCTGGAACAAAAAAATGACTCATAAAGTGTCATTTTAGGATTTGTTTGGCATCCCCATGAATGCATCACATATCTTAATCTTTGGATGCTAGGTGCAGGTTTTGTCGCCAAAACCATTAACATAATAAAGAGTGTGTGACCAAGAAGTTTGGCAGATTAAAGGTATAGGATGATGCAGTTTAAACAATTCAATCACCTTTGATGACTGCCTCTCGTATTGAACTCTTACGCCACTGTCGCACATTGACTTATTCCAATGTCATTAGGCGATTTCAATTTCAAACACAACAAATGAATACACATAGTCATTCTCTCTCATAACAGCAAGGCTGTCCTCTGAATGCGTCTGAATGTTTTAATAGTTCTCTTCATTCCACGTTATTAGTATGTAAAGCAAAAGAATGTGTTCTCTCATCAAATCAAAGCGCCACACAAATCAAAGTTAAGGCAATTACAATCTTATTCCACCCTTTCAAATGGCAACAGCTGCGTCCCTTGGTCAAAACTGCAGCGTAATTGCACACGGTAGCATATGGTTATGGCTGATTAATCCAACTGGGGGTGAAGGTCCCATTATTCCTGCATGGGATGGGGAAATAGGCGGCAGATCCAAGTGCCGGATAGATGGGTAATGGGATGCCGAGAAAAGGAATGTGCCTTTGAGGAGATGTCTGCCGAAGATGGCATGAATGTCAGAATCGATCAGGCTCTCTACCATCCCCATAGAAGCCATTAAATTGATTTGAATGTCATCCAGCTTTTTCAAGAGAAAATGACACCAAAACGGTAATGCTTGTACCAAACTCGGTCAAACAAGAGGAGCTGCAAAGGCTGAATCCATTTTCACCCACAGAATGTCTCATTCTTGGCATTTTCAGTTAAATACCCCTTTGCAAATTCCATGAAGTAGAATTGCAGGTCTTGTACTTTTCCCTTTGTTCACCCAGCACTGCAGGGAAACTGTTATAGCCCCAGGGAGCCAAGTATGTTGCAGTGTGTCAGGGATGTGACAATACCACAAGGACTGCTTACTGACTTGTGGGCTTAGGCTCTTGTACACAGACACACACCCACTTATAGATGCATACAAATTCACAGTTGAGAAACAGATGCACACACTTACACAAAACACCTCCCCTGAGGAAAGACAATTACAGGGTTCAGGGGTGACTTTCCAAGCCTCGAGCCATTTCTATTGTAAACACGCAAGGATCCCAATGAGGGAGACAGGTCTGTGGGCCACCTGAAGCTAATGTCACTCGGAGGTCCATGCTCATTTCCATCTTGTCAGACGGGGATGATGCTGGTAAACAAGCCTTAACTGTGGCTCCCCCCTGTCTGTCGCCCCCGCATGCATAATGGCACTCTTATAGAGCGAGGGAAAAGTTCAAGTCCATAATCACATCCGTACCTCTGGCTTATTATTTTTCAGAGGTCATTTCGGAGCCTGCTTTGAAAGACATGTGCTTACTATCAGGCATCGAGCAGCTGAATCTCATGTGCAGAGGAAAAGCGTAGAAGGGCCCACAGATGCTTACCATAGGTTGGCTTGGCGCATATAATGTGAAAACACAGGATACGCTTTCACCACACTGAGGTTAAAACAATGAGGAGTGCCCAACTTTCAATATTTCAGTCCATTCCCAGCACAAAACCTTGCTGAGGCCACAGCTTTGTTGTTGTTGTTGCTCACACAGTGCAGATCGGTAGATTGGACAGCCAAGTACAATACATATGTTAGCCATCACTGGTTCTCCTTACAGTGTATCAGATGGTAAATACTGCCCACTGTCAATGAGCACGCACATAACAAATACATTCTTTCAACCGTCTTCATGAAAGTATGATACTGTTCACTATTCATCCACAGAGTAATACTTCCTGAGCAATCTACCCAACCCCCCACCCTGGTCCCTAACAGAATGATGAAAACTATGTCAAAGGAAAAAATAGTCAACAATACCAGTCAAATTCACTTTTGTCTGAGGCCCAATTAGGAATAGGGGACATACAGTTGCCTGTGGCTGAACAATGATAATCTGTTCATCACTCGAGCCTAAATGAAGAAGAGAGGACCCTCTGTTTTTATTGTCAAGAATTATTTTCTATCCCAAAGGTCATTGAACATGGACGCATGTCTATGTCGGAGTATAATGACAATTCCCAGCAGACCAGGGTGGCCTCGTTTCCCCAGTTCACCCAGTAGCATGGAAAGATGCCAGAATAATAACCATGCAAAGATAAATAGGCCCTGGCAAACACTGATCAGACTCCTTTGTGCCATGTTCCAAAGACCGGGCATCGACAAAGACTATTTATGAAGACTGCTCCAGCTTCGCCGCAGCCCCGCAATACTTGTTCTGGTAGAACTATCTGGGCTGAACAACACTTAGAGCCAGGCAGAAACTGTACAATCATAAAACCTTTCTTCTTTCAAATCATAGCTGCTGGCTGGAAGTTCAAATGTATCCCATTTATATGAGATAGAGAAGTGGACAGCATCCCATCCAAAAGTGAATTTGGATTAGGAAATGTGGTCACTGTGAGACAGCACTACTTGTGCCACACCACTGTTACCTACAAGGACCCTCTGAGGAGCCAGCCATCACTGGTGGCACCATTTTATGTCATCTCACACCGAGTTAGACTGACCTTATCTTCGGGCTGCTGCTTCGGGGGGAGGAAGAGAGGGGGGGGGGTGGGGGGGGGGGGGGGGGGGGGGGGGGGGGGGGTTGAGTTTTATATCCACCAAATCCAAAGTCCTTGCAAAAAGTATGTATATCCTAGGTCTGTGGCTTTTAAACAATCTATCGTCATAATGATCATGGGTATAATGTATAATGTATAATAATATAATACCCTTGCACATATTTAACTACTGCATCATCCAGCCAAAAGACAATGAAAAAAACTTGTTCCATTCAAACCCATGAGCTCTTCTGCCTCGACCGCTATTTTAAGACAACATCAAAGGCAAGTTTGTTTGTGCATTTACATTTGCAAATCAGATACCTCTGATTACAGCAGAATTACAGGATTCCTAACGAGGTACCTCTTAGCTACCATATGGGGGTTTATCTAACATAATCAGAGGACCTGGATGGAGAAAATCTGTTTTTGAAGACGCTTGATGCATTTGCATTCAAGCTGGTAGGAATCTTGACTTTGACAAAGTCCCTGAGCAGTGACGCACAACCAAAGCCCTTTCATAAAATTACATATAAATACAATATATAGCACTATGTACTTTAACATATTTATTTCAGCAGGGGTTTTTTAATGTTTCTGCATCCTTGGCAATTTTATACTCAGTAACAAGCGGTTAAAAGCAGGGAAAATATAATCCTATTCACCACAAGATGTTGTGTTTGTTAACATAATTTAAATAAATAACTAGAATGATTCCTGTTAGTGTGTGTACCTCCACCAAGGCCAAACGATCCTACATGTCCGTCTATCTCTTAAAGCAAATATAGAAATAAAGAAGAGACGACACATTCTCCAAGCATCTGCAAAACTTCAACAACAAAAACTCAACTGCCTAACATAACCAAAATGTTTTGGAACAAATTATAATTGTGTACATTGTAAAGTAATAAAACCAATATCAATTGGGAAAACTCAGTAGCAATTGATACAAATTTCACAAAACCAATCAATATCCACTTGCATTTGCATTACATTTGATAAAAGAATTCAATTTTTAGTTGATTCCATGCATCATATCTGTCATGGTTAGCATGGTGGGGGTGGTGTTGGATAAACAGGGTGTGTAACAAGTGCTGAATTATTTATGGTCATTAATAGGTGGCACATTCACTAGTAGGGTGTTTTATATTCCTTCCAATAATCCCGAGGGTTCGCCTGTAGCCGCAGCCGTATTAAATCAAGTGTAGTCAAAGAGATAAGGAATGTGTCAGTTTATCTGTTTGCATATTTGTGCGTCTAAATAAAAATGTCACTGAGACCTGTCAGCGTGTCACACTGTCAAACCATGCTCTTGTTTTTTAATACAGTTGTTTGCTCTCCCTTACGTAAAAACGATTAACTTACCCCTGCCCGATAAAGGAAACTAAATTTCTTATACTGCTGAAAATAATGAAAACAGCAGGTTTCTTGGATTTTGCTTTAGTTATTTAATATCCAATCATTAAACATGTGTCATGCTCTAAATTAAATTTCATTTTTCAGACCATGTGTGCAGAAGTTTAAGATCACGACACTGAAAAACTCTTCAGCTCTACAATTTAGTGGAAAGGGGAAACAGAACCCAGATCAATAAAAATAACTCCACCTCGACGCGATCTGGAGGTGCTTTCCAAAGAGCAACAACAAACGGTCTTTTAGTTACGCCCCTCTCTGGACTTAGCACTACTGGAGACCTTGGGTAGGAAGTTTTGTTTTATTGAACATAACACAGGGAAACTGTGGACATCCCTCTGAGAAATCTATCAGTGGACTTCGACCATGAGTTTTCTCACAACCCTGAATACTAAAAGCGATACGTTGTGACCTTTAGCCAAAGTGCTGGCTGCAGGGATCTCGGATAGTCTCCGTTTTTCTTTTTTGTTTTGTTTTTTTCTCTTCAGTCGCCTTTTTTTTTCTTTTTCTGCAAATCTTTTCACAGAGCACAGCTGCTACAAGGAAACAGAGAAACCCAGTCTGTCAATTAAGATGAGTGACAAATCGGGGCATTTGTAGTCTGAAGATATTCCCACAAGCCCACTGTCTCCATTAATCACTCGCAGTCCAATCTCAATCACTTCCTTCTCTTTGGCTTTCTTCACTTTAGCTTTGCCTAAATCCATCATGTCAATTTCAAATAAGCCTAAAAAGAACACTTATCCCTGTTGAGTGATGAAAGAGAGATTCATCGCAGAAGCCACAGGTGGCTTTGGGGGATAATGAAAAAACATCAATAATCCTGGAACACTGATTTGGAGAAGAACACCCCTTCATCTAAAGATGAGATGCCTGCCATCTGTAGTACACTTTCCTGGGAAGTAGCTTCTCAAGGTCTCGAGTATATGCAAACACAACATTGTTGAAAAATCAGGTGACAAGAAGAGGCAAATCAAGCAAACAAAAGATGAAGCCCCTGAAATCACATCAGTACCACATTTGCATTTTCCACCTCTTCGCCTAAAAGCAATTGGCTAGATCAGTGAAATGGCCATTATATTATGTGCCCTATTTTTGCTGCCTATGACGAGAATGCATCCAATTCCACATTAAGATGCAAAAAAAAAAACGTGTTTCATTGAAGACCCACAATTCCAATCTCCAGACAGATTTAAAAGAGAGATGACATCCCTGACTTCCATTACTGTGTCAAGGTCCATATCCAGCAACGTAAGGCCGCCATACTCTACTACAGCGCCCCTAAACATGTTGTGCCACCCTGGCAACAACACAAAAAAAAGCAGTGTGCCAGCAGGGTCCCAGCAGACGGCCATAACCACCCGTATGGATGTTAATCTGAGTGCTACGCCTCTGACAGACTGAAGTCCTCAACTCCCTCTAAAGCTCCTGAAGTTGAGCTCAAGCCAGTCAGGCTAATCTGCAGACGTTGAGTGATATGGAAGTATTTATGCCAAACATGACAGTCCAATAAGTCCTCCCCCACAGCTCCGAGCTCCTGAATAAACGCATTCGAACTGACAAAACCAGCAGGCGGGCCCAACGTAGTCTCGGCATGACCTCTGTAATTGAATGGAAGTGAACAGTGGGACGGGACAGACAGCTCCTCTGACTGTCACTTTCAGCAGAATGTCTTGGGTTGGATGGGAGAATTGCCTGAGTTTTTTTGTTTTTTTATGGGATTCAAGAAAGAAGCTGCCGGATGCTCAAGTTAAAGTAAATGAGACAATCAGAGAGACCATGTGCAGATTTTCTACCCATCAGTCGCGTACGTAAGTATGTTTATTAACGCTCAACATTTTTCTTTCTTCATGCTGCCTATGAAATACAAGAACCGAAGATGATCCCTCTGTGCTCAGCGAGCCCCCTTTGGTCTGATGAAGCCTGTTCTCCTGTCATTAAAAAGTCGTTTCAGAAGGCCGGTCATTAAAATGTGGCAAGCAACGGCTGGCATGTCCATCCGGAGCCATGCCACTCGCCTCATCGTGTTTTTTAATCATCAGATGGAAAGAGAGCAGACCCACACTGGGGTGACTTTCAACAAGCTGCACTCCGGAGCAGTCTGAAGAGAGTCCAATTAAATCCTACATTTTCTGACCCAGGAGCGACCACGTAATGAAATCTAAGGGCCACTGCTGAATGGATGGAGCGCGGAGTGAGTGAGAATGACTGGCACTCTTCATCCAGCTTGCACACACACACACATACACACACACAGACACACACACACAAAGTCACAGTCACATGCGTTATATTGCTTTATGCACCCACGCACATCCAACAAAAAAAAAATGGTGGCGCTTTCTCCTCGGGCCACTGTCGTAAATAATGTGTTCAGCTTAAGCTTAAATAAGCATTCAGGAGGAAAGCGAGGGGACCAGGACCGAGTCGTCAGGATCAGGTGTGCAGACAGCAGGGAGAAATTCAGTTACAGAGGCAGGAAGCCACAATGTCAGGATTCTTAATCCCTGGGACATTTGAGTTATCAATCTCC